>BRZM01000054.1:1279458-1567581 GCA_033238685.1 Lates japonicus | reverse complement strand
TAGCTTGCACCCAGTGACTCGGTAGTGCTGGTAGAAAAGCGTTTTCTAAAATCTGACCACATTTTGTTTACCCTGCTGCTTCCTGTCATAAGGACACCCTGAGTCGTTCAACATGTTTTCTCTCTTTCTTTTCTCTACACTTACTTACTAACCTTAAAAAGGACAACTGCTTTTTAATTTAAATGAATGATTTGGGAAAAGTACCTCATTGCTTTCTTGGTTTTGGGGTTCCATCCAGGTAAAGATTATAGTTGAAAAGTTGTGGACGGCGAGGACTTGAAACAGTAATTATGAAGTCAGTTGATGTCCAGCCATCCAGCTGACAGCCAGCACTTATGAAAACTCTGGGTAAAGTCTACATTTTGTAAGGCTCTATTGGGAGTTACGAGCCGCCTGCGGATGAATAATTAATCAAGAAATAGTTACCGCATGTAACATGTGGATTAAATAAACAAGATATACAACATACTAACAAAGAGCTTTAGAAATGTCGGTAGGCATATTTTCCAACTTCGGACAGAGTCGGTCACTAGCTGTCTACCCTTCACCTACCTCTGTCTTACGCCAAGCAAACCATCTCCTGCTCTAGCTCAGTATATAGAAACAGAATGGTATACATTTTTTCATCTAAATCTGGGAAAGAAAGTGAATAAGTGTTTTCCCTCTGTTATGCCCCTCACACACAAAATTTAGAAGCTGCTACAGGTCCTGTATTTGTGGAGGTCACCTAAATGTGAATCTTGAAGGTCGCAAAACTCTGTTCAGCTATCTGGCTAATTAGTTTTTTGTTCCCCAGAAAATTCTGTAAATATTTTTCTGCCTCAAAAATAGTTTCGGGATGACAATTTCACAGGATAAATGTCTTTTGTTTAGCAGTTATTCAACTGTTATCCAAACAGCTTTGTCCAAAACCAAATGCCACCTTGTTTGGCAGCAAGCGTCTCAAAAGTTAAGATTTTATCAAAACAGGAGCTGCTGGCTGGATTGCATGAAAACCACAAAACTGAAAACGTACCTTTAGTCATGCACTACCAGATAAGGGCTTTTGCTGATAAGCATGGACCCACAACAGCCTGATTATTGAATCACATTTGGGTATAGTATTCTCAGTGTACAGTAGAGAACAGCACAAACTGGTCTCCTTTCTCAATTCAGACTGCAAAACTCAGTTAGCTTCTAAGTAGCAGCCTTAGGTACTTGTCAAACATCCATGCCTAAGTCTCTTTGGTTATTGTCCTTAAAATTATTGGTGCAGTGCCCATTCAGAATGTGCTTGTTATCTCAGCAATAGTTAAGTATTTTATTCAGCCATCTAATCATAATCATCTAATTCCCACGTCACTGCTGTGTTATACGATAATACACACACGGTCAGATACCGACTGTGAAAAATACTGGACTAGAAATTCAAAAGATTGCTGTAGGCTGGTCCCAAAAGACAACAATTCAGTGCATCTGTTGGAAGGCTATGATCGATTTTAGCGTTCTGTTGTTCACACACAGACCAACAGTGTTGCAGGTTTTAAAACTTACAACCAAGTCTTTATTAACTTCGACTGAACCACAAAACATAACTGTGATGGAAAGAAGCATTAGACAGGCAGAGGGATTGTTGGCTGCTCTGGATACCTCAGTTTGGTGTCAGGTGAGTTCTGCCGCCAAGAGCCATCCCACGTGGAAAATTTCGTTGCCGCTGCAGTGTTATGAAGCTGCAATTACGACTTCCGCAGAGAGCTTTTAATGTGAAACAAGTTACGGGAAATGGAGACTGGTCACACCTGGTTGAGGCTAGAGGAAAGATGAGAAAAACCCATTCTAACCCTAAAAAGTCTTAACTCTCAAACAACAGCTTATTCAAACTTGTGGTCCCATGAAACTGCCAGACCCTGCAAGTATACGCCTCCTGGTTTCTCACAATCTCACTTGCTAATAAAACCATATCACACCTATATACCTCTGCAGTCAATTTGTACACAGTAATCATTTCTCATATACATCTCTTTCTTTTTGTCTCATACATAGTAATAGTCTGTTAAGCAACAGTGGATTTATTGAAACCTGAAGTAGACATTGTGAGGAAAGACTAGCTAAGTGTTTACAATCTGCTTATTTCTGTCTTTTTCTTCTGTCTTCCTCCACCTTCTCTCTCTCTCTCTCTCTCTCTCTCTCTCTCTCTCTCTCTCCCTCTTCGCTCTGTGTGTCAGGCAGTTGCCAAGTGCTAAGAATCCGGGGAATGCAGGATTACAATGTTCTGATAAAGTTTGCTTTGTTCTCCAAGTGGCCTCAGCGAGAAAGAGAAACAGAGTGAAAGAGTAGTACCCATAAGTACACACACACTCATGCACACACACACAGTCCATAGTCATGCATACTTGCACAGGAGCATCTTGTTATTCTCCCAAGTGTGTAGATGGACTGTAATTGAGACATACTGTAAAGCAGACTTACTGTGAATGCAAGTCATTTAATTAGAGCTAAATAACATGTATAGTTGGATAATTAGTATTCCTGAAGCATTATCTTTGCACTGTATTGTCAAACCATCCACTAGGCTTATTTACACAGACTGCCTGGGAGTTAAGAACGTTCTGAATATATAGGGTCCTAAGAGTCAAGGCTCTCAGGGTTCCCAAGGATTACTTAACCAGGCTTTACAGAGATTTGTAATTTTACTAGTCTGTCTTCAAATTTCGTGATTTTTCTGTCGCTTAGAGAAGTGGAAGTCGATTGACCATTTGAGTCACAGAGGTGAAGAATATTGAATTTTATCTAATTCATTCCCCAGTCTCTTTTTCCTCTTCCTGACAACCACGCTAACGACAAAGGGAAAAAGACTGATGACGTATTCTTCAACACGTGATAGCTAAACACTATTAGCACAACAAAATGCAGACTGGCTTAAACATGTCAGTGCAACGAGGTTCACCGTGAGGGTACGGCGTATGCCCTGCGTGCTAAACACATCAGCAGTTTATTTTGATATTCACTGATTGACGTGGTAGTTAAATTAATGCGTTTTCACTGTTTTTTTTGTTTTTTTTACTCAGCTTGCTGCTTCCTGCAGTTGCAGCACAGCTCCTCAGTGAGGAGCAAAACTTCTCCCTCACCGCAAAAGGAGGACTGAGGAGACAGGGGTTAATGGATGCGGATAGCGCAGTGACAAAATATGTGTGACAGCCTTACAGCCCTCAGTCCAATAGAATGTCTGTGATTTAGGTCGACTGTTTGATAGTGTTAGTGTCATTCAATAAGAAATTCAAGATATTCAGGTTCAGTAAAGGGATTTGGAACTTGATTCAGGTTTTAAAAATGTGCTGTCAAACCCTAAAAGTGAGGTCCACATTTTCTGATTCATCCACTCTGATGAACGCCCAAAAGCTGTGTTTGTGGTGAGAAAACTCAAGGCAGTCTAGCACATGAGACATTTCTTTTATTTACCTTATGGTGAGAGGTTGATAAGATCAATAGCATTCTCCTGTCTGTCTGTTAAATTTAAGGCTGTAGCCCACAGCTGGTTTAGCCAGCAATAAAAGTCTGGAAAACAGGTGGAAACAGCTAGACTGGTTCAGTCCCAAGAAAAAAAAAAGCCTACCAGTTAGCACAACTATGTTAACATTCACCTTTAAAGCACCACTGGTAATTACAGTCACACAGAGCTGCATGGCTGTAGACTTAATCTTAATGTTATCTTATTTGTTTACAGTAACAATTTTTAAAGTTTTAAAATAAATAAAATTGACAACTTGGTGTTGATTCTGATCATCTATAGAATAAATGTAGACTAGGTATGTTGAGAAACAATGCAAAGTACTTATTGCCTCACCACAACTATATTTCCAAAAAGAAAGAAAGAAAAAGTGGATATCCTTGTGTAATGCAGCTATTAAACCACATGCATGGTTTCATGAATGTCTCGAACAGAAATTCAGAATCTTGTGACACAGTCTGACATAATGGCTTCAGTGTAACATAAGAATGAGAATAGCTTTGAAACTGGTGCCATATTTTACCCTGACTGGTCTGAATGGGACCTGCTCAGTCACTGACAGCCTCACCCACCTTTACCTCCCAACTTCCCAGCCGCCTCTACACAGGCAATCAGCTAAATAGAATAGTCACACCGATCCCGTAGCAGCAGTCAGCAGTACCAAGTGGCTTCTAAGTAACTACAGGTCAATTTTAGTAGATATAATGCAAGCCGCAGCTTGTTTTACAGTATTTGACACTAAGTCTCTCTTGTTAGCATGAGAGGAACGGGGAGAAAATGGCATTCTGTCTTTATCTCGGCACAGGACACACATGTGATTACATGCCTTCGCTTTTTCACCTCCAAACACATATACACTCTTTTCTTCTTTCCTGACATTAATAAAGGCAATATCTATTACCACAAAGATGCAAGCCTACACATACTCACATGCACTGTGCAGTCACACTCTTCTCTCAGACACACACATATACACACATACAAAATAAGTTATCAAGACCAACTTGAGGGTCACAAGCCAGACGTCAGGCATTTCAATGCCTGTCAGACAGCATGGCCATCAAAGGTGTGTGAAGGAGAGTGTGAGATTGGCACTGAAGTTTCTCTTTGTGTGTATCTGGGTGTTTGCGTCAGTACATGTATTTGTGTCTGAGAAAAAGTGAATAAGAAATGGAGAGGAGGAGGAAGAGACAGGGAGTGAACGTTTGGGTTTTGGGGGCAGGGTCAGAGAGGGCACTATGGGAGTCCTCCACATTCATTTGCGTGTGAAGAAGTAATTAGATTTGTGTGTGTGTGTGTGTTTGTATGGGTGCTTGGCTGTGGGAGTGTGTATGATGGCTAAATAGAAAAGCTGAGTTGTGTTTACATGGTAAATATGTTTGTGTGTGTGTGTGTGTGTGTGTGTGTGTATGTGTGTGGGCTGGGAGTCAAGGTGGTGGAATGTCACATGTTGATAAAATGCTTGCTGGACAACAAAGCCAGGGAAAGAAAACATAGTGGAAACCATTAACGCTGGTCACTGCCCAGCACTAAGTCTATACTGTAAATACAAAAGAATGAATGCTGCTTTTTAATCCTGCAGTGTCCTGTGTGAACTGTGCTCAAAGAGTTTGCTTTTACAGTTAAGTCACATCAGCAGAAACCTTAGAAACTGCACAGTTAAAAATGTTTTTTTCCTATCCCTTAAAAAAAGCCATACAAAACAAGGCAAAATGAAAACAGTGATGGTTCTCTTATGTCTGGATACAGAAAGATACAGATTACTGATGTCCAGAATTGCTCAAAAAAATTGTTTATCCACAAATCACCACCACTAACCCTGGCAGATGGGGGAAAAAATTAAACTGATCCACACAAGTTTACAAAATGTAATTTTTTAAACATAATTGACAGACAAGGTTGTTTCACACTGGGTTGTTTTTCATGCAGTTAATTTTCACATAAATCATGTATTTGAACTGTTTTGTCATGAGTGCTTTCACATAACTTTATTCAGGAAGTAGGTCAGTTTTTCTGACTTTCCCCATGGCAAATAAAAGCATCAACCTAGACGGACAGAAGCTGCTCTGGATCAATATTCTGCCCAGTTGGTCCCTGCCTTCTCAGCAGGACCTCAAACTGTCCCACCGACATGCTAAAATATATCCAGAACCGGCCATGATGGAGCCCCAGCTCCTGTATATTTCTAGGCAAGCATTTAGCATTTTTGAGTCTTGGATGTGAACTAATAAGGAATAGAAAGGCTACTCCAAAATAAAAAGAAGAGGAGAAAAAAGGAAAAATATATACTATGTTTAAAGACAGATGTAGACATCAAACATTACATTAAAAGGCACAGGACACTACTTCAGATTGCTAAAGGACAGAAACAGTATAGTTTTGCATTCCTCCTGTACTTCTTTGTGATGATGGATTGGATCTCAAACATAAGAATAGAAAGAGTGGAAGTGACAGGCTGTAGAGGAAAGTCACCAGTGATTTCTTTCCCAAGTTGGCAGTGGGACAGAAGCTCCATTTTCCAGTAGTGTATTTTAATCTTGTCCTTTCATGTAGATGTTGAATTGTGTTCATTTTGTGTTTTTGTTGTATTTGTGATTATACTAGTGGACGTATGTATGCACTCCAAGAAAATTCCATGCGAACATTAGATAATACATAGCAGTCCGAATGCATTTTTCTTAGTACAGGTGAAAGAACGTGCTCAACATTTCACCCTTTATCCCTACTGACTAAACCTCTGTTTGATTAAATAAAATGTTAAGATGTACGTTCTTTCAGATTGGTGAAGGCATGTGTGTGTGTGTGTGTGTGTGTGTGTGTGTGTGCAGTTTGAGTGAGTTCATAGATACTGTATCCTCTCCAGGCCGGTTGGCAGTCAGGGCTACTGTAAACATCCTTGACTGGAAGCTGGTGTTAGGTTCTGGGGCTTTCAGTCGGATGTTTGCAGCAGCCAACTGCTAGTACCATCGCTACATTTCACCTGCTGTATGCTGTCATGAAATGTGTGTGAAGTGCACTGAGGTCACTGACACAACTGACACACCACTGTAAGTATAGTGACTGCTTGTTCATAGAATAATTACAGAGGATATGAAGGAATGGTAAGATATAAAAGGAAAATTGTGTGCAACCTGATCATCTGACCACTTTTTGCCACATTGGACCCATTAGCCATAACATTGCATTCCACGATCTCAGCAATTTTCTCACTAACTTTGGTGAGTACCAGTGGTACCAGTGGCTGTTTTCTACCTGGCAGAGTAGCCTTGACTCCGATTACTTTGTTTTGACCTACGTCAGTTGGATGCACACCTGGCATCCATGCTAATACCTCTAGTTTTTGAGGTCCTAAATTGTAGACTTTTGGAAACGCTGCTGGTCTTGTTATAGTTTGAAAACCTTAGCTTGGATGGGCAGAAGCGAAGACAATGACAGACACCCATTTCCGCTTGTTGTTGATCCAAGCAAAGAAATCTCTGCCCTTACTTTTTGCCATTGATGTTTCTCATTTGTAGTATTTTCCACAACTAAGCCACCAACTGCAGAGTAGACAAACTGTGTGAATAGCCACATGATATGCGTTCTCAGGCGTGTTCATATGGATTTAGATTATTTCTGATGCAGAGCTAAACACTTGTATGGATAGAGATTGTTTTCATTTTTAAACTGTGTTTTAAAGTGAAAACATGTTAGTGTGGACGTAGCCTAAGTCCATGTGACATTGATTTCCCCAAATACAGTCTTAGTAACAGGAGTAAAACGTTATCTAATCATGGAGGATGACTCAATTCATAGTAAAAGTAAATATATCCAAAAATCAAAAACTGGAGGGAGGGAAACAAGTGTGAGTCCAGGGAGAAATGGCTGGCAGTGATAGTTGTCTCCAGTCAGGCCATTCAGTTCCCAGTGGATGGGAGCGGCTTCATCCTCTCTTGAGATACGAGATCATGGGAGGGGAAAGGAATAGAAGGAGATGTATAAAGGAAAAGAGGAACAGGATGGGAAGATGGGGAAAATGAGGGAAAGGAGTTGATGATGAACACAGAAGGGGGTAGACAATGAGATGGAAAGGGAGACAAAATTTTTATTCCTGAATAGTTTGGTCTTAGTTAGAATACCCCCCCCCCCCCCCCCCCACACACACACATTCAACATAGCATGAATGAAAAACATGCTGTGCCTCTTGCAGTTTCTGTCTAAACAGTCTCAGTGTTGCTTCCTTGGTGCTTTAAAACCCAGGAAATAGTCCAGTTCACAAAAGCTACTCCACATGGAAATACACAGTCAAACCTAGCAACTTGTAGATGATGCAGCAGTATATTTGTTTCTGCTACAGAATTCAGATGTAACTAAATCCCCTATGGGTTCATTTGAAAAGGAATAATCCACCAGTAAACCAGCACATTTCCTGCCAGATCTGGCAGTAGAGTAAAAATGTGAATTTAAGTATAGAGAAGTGTTAGCCTGTGCTCTATGGCAGATGGTCCTAAAGAAATAAGGTAATAATTAATGTTTAAATGCCACCAGTTGGTTCTTTTTACAGGGTCACTCAAACAAAACAAATAATTGTGTTGGTATTTGGTATATGGTATTTCACAAAATGATGTTTACTCTTCAGACTTTTTTCCAAGAATAGCTTTTTCCTCATGCGAATTACTGAAACCTCTTTATAACTGGATTACTTGGGCTTTTTATTACTGAGTAATTTGCTCTTCTCAGACCTATAAATAAAGATAAAGCAAGGAAAAAGCTCACTTTTTGGTTTAACTTAATGACTAGTGGTCACAAGCAAATTGCTTTGTCACAGACCAGAAAGGTCTGTGGGCTAGTGCAGAAGAATTATGGTATTACTTTTTAAATTTGGTTTGCTTAACACCTAACATATAAATAAATGATCATTACATTCAACATCTTGCCAAAGTTGTAAATCCGTTATCTGTAGCAACATTCCTGTGTTTTTTATGGCAATCAGCAGTGATAGTTTTGCTAGAGCTGAAGAGGGGAGGCTTCAGCAACTAGTATGGCAGAGCCCATGGCCAAAAAACCAATAGCAGTGAGGACAAACACAGATTACCATTGTAGGTATGCATCATAAACACGCATCAACATTGTTTGTGTAATTACCCTCACTGCCAGATGGTGGAAACAAAAGTTCCACGCTGCAAGTTCAACTACAGTTTTTGTGAAACAGAACGGAGAGATGTCCTGTTTTGGTGTATATAGGTGTCCTGTGATATCTGAGTTCTAGGTAGTGTAAACACCCTACACTCTCGGCGTTGGCCCCCTGGTGGCCGGGAGTGGGACTGTTTGCACTGCCTGGCTCAGGAACTCAGCCAGCAGCAGGGAGGAAAATTAAAAATTATTTTTTTCCATCAGTTCACATTAGTGCAGAATTCACATAACATATTTTTTTACGTGATATGATTCACCTAGTACATAAAACCCTCTAACCAAAGCACAAGGCCAATATATGGAACAGGTACGTTTTCCTTCAGTAACCCAAGGGTCTCCCCATTTTTCTGTGAGAGGAAATGTTGGAGGATGAAACCACATTTTTACCTTCTCATGTTAATAATATGGTTATCAGCATTTTGGGGTCACAATGTTTGATATTTCTGGTTTTAAACAAGAAATTGTGCCATTATGTGGATGTATGCTATAAAATCACAGGTACAACTTCAAAACAAAACTTGCTCTATGTTGATATGCAAAAGTGAAACTGAACAATGCATTCCACTGTGGAAGTTAGTCTTCTTTCTTTTAATGAGTCCTGAAAAAGAATTCAAACATATTCAATCAAATTATCAAACCTCAGTACAACTAAATGTTAGATTATGTTTCGGAGCTTTAGAGAAACCAGCCTGGTCACACACAGATTTACAGCACATCACGAGTTATCACATATTTGCATTTGCACTTCATTCACATTGGCTTTAAAAACTGTTAGACAGTGTTAGATTCAGCTTGATGTAAGTGGCTGGCAGGCTGTATAAATACTGAGTTATTAGAGTTTCAACGAAAGGATTTGTGCAATTACTCTGACGTCCTCGGTTGGATTGCTGGGGAATGCTTGCCATTCAGGACAGGAAACAGGGAGCGGCACATCTCTGATTGGCTGGATTCCCTGACCCAGCGACCTCGGTCATGGCTGTCCCACTGGGGCTGAGACACACACTCACACACTTTAGAGTATGTGACAGAGGTTGGTGGAAAGAATGGAGGAAATGGGATAAAAATGACAGAAAACTAAGTCATCATATGCAGTGTAAGAGTATTAATAGTAATTTGAATGACAGCATTTTAGTCTTGGAGTGAGGCTCTTTGTGATTTTGCAAACAAAAATTCAGAACCATCCATGTACAAGACTTTTTTCTTTATCCGTTGGAAGAAAAACAAAACCAAAACTGACCTGAAAGTGCATTGATCTGTTTTTTAATAAAGTGAAAACATTAATATTAGTGGTCCTTAACATCTCATTATGCTGTGATGTGTGCGTGTCTGTGAAAGGCTTCTATAGTTAAGTGGCAATAGGAGGAAAGACGTACAGAGGAAGTAGGAACAGTGGGTGTTGTCTGTGTGTGTGCTTGCAGGTCTGCTGTTCTAGGACTAAAAATATACTATCTATAATAAATACATAGACAGGGAGGATGTGGCTGTTTAAAGGGGAATGGTTGTGTGAAATCTGTTGGTCAGTGTACCCAGTAGATGTCACTACACTTGAAAATGGAAGGTGAGAGATCAAGAAAAACTTGAAATTGGTATAAACACAGTGTAATAAGAGCCTGAAATTAATGTGATTTCTGCTCTTGATTACTACAGCAGTACGCTGTGATAATTAAAAAGTATATAGAACTTTGAGACAGTGTTCAGTAAAAATGCAGGCACATGCAGAATGGGGTTGGACAATGTTAATGTTACCTGTTTCACAGGTAAATACCACGCTTTAATGGTGAGATACATTCATATCTGGTGATTCCTCTGTGGGAGCTCTCACACCCTGGGTAAAAACAAGGTCTAAAGTATGGCCACGGTTATGTGTTTGTCCTTAAATGCACTGTTTAAGGTTAAAGGTTGTAATGATGTTTTAAAAATCAACAGTGAACATTTGAGTCACCAACATGAATATCAAAATCACCACAAAGAAGAATTCCGTCATACTTTAAAATGTGTGCATAAAAATTCAGGGAGTTTTACTAAGACAATTTTGGAAGGCGATAAAGGAAATATGATTGGGTGGAGAGCTCTTAGTCTAAACAGGACAACTTCAAAGGAAGAAAATTCATTACATGGTAACTGATGGCATTTGAACAATTGCTATAGTTGCTCACCGCCACAACCACTGTTCTTGGGTTTGCTAAAATAATAATAGTGTAGAGAACATACAGACATCTATAAAATGAATAAAATTTAAAATGAACAAAAAACAAAGGTACACTACAAATTCTGAGTTCCAACACATTTTTAGTCTGAATTTTGTGATTGTTTTGCTCCAATCCCCATTCAAAAGTTTCCAAACTCACCTTTGACAAAGACTCAAGTACTTTGCACAGGTCACTTGTTACTGAGCAACTGATCAAGCTGTATCTGCTGAGAAAGACTATGAGACTGTCAAATTATACTTTCTGTATTACTGTAAAGGCTATGCGGACATGATGAAATGCTATAATTCACATTCATAGTATCTTTGATTTACAGTATTGTAAACTGTTACATTTTCATATTGCATGTACTGTAGTTTTCTTCTCATTGTGTTCTGTTTCTGTTCTTGCTGTTTTCTGTTATGATTTACTGCTTCACCTATCTAGTTTACTTTCAGTGCTCTCAACTTTTCAATGATTTATTGTGCTTACTTGATGCTTGGATGTACAGTATCTATGGTATAACACTGTAACAGGGTTGATCAACTCAGTGTGCTTTGATTTCAATAATTTACTCCATTTTCAGTAGGAAATGGATGGAAAATACAAAATAAAAGCAGAATTGTAAACATGCAACAGTTATGTTGTACTTTTATGTAGCCTATAGCCTGCAAGAAGGAATGATCTCTACGTAGTTGCCACAAGATGGAGCCATAGTGTCATGACACCACCTAGTGTGTTCGAGTCCATCCCTACTGCACACGTGCAATTACCAACCTTAAAGCTGTTATGATGTTTGTGTTTGGCTGAATTCAAGGTTGAATAAAAGTGCATAATGACCAATAAAGACTTTTTGCTTGACTGGTTTTTCCATATTACTGTGTCTAAGAAATCTATCTGGATAGTGAATCTAAACGCACTGTGAAATTGTGTATGTGTGTGTGTGTGTGTGTGAAAACCAAGCTGACCAGTATTTTGGGATGTACATTCTCTGTGGCTGCAAAATATTTCCCAGGTCACTGGACTAACTAATAATTAGTATTGACAAATAATATGAAGTTCTTTTTTTTTCTGCACCTCAGAAAGCAGAAGTGGACGCTCTGCTTTGACTTGAGTTTCTACCACAAGACAGGAAGCAGGGAATGCCCCTGAAACCAAATTCAACTATAGTTTCAGCATGTCATCGAGACTGAGGCAAAACACTTGCAGAGTCAGGATTTGCCATACACAGCAGTAACTCAATGTGTCTTAGATAACAAAAAGAACCATGTAGAGTTCAGCTTGTGAATGTGAAAGATCATCCATCCAGGCTGAGTCAAGCAGACCTTGCTATCAGCATCAGCTGTCACTGACTCCAATTTCAGATGGGCACTTTCCAACTAGGCACCTTTTATTAGGGGTTTATAAGCTGCAACTAATAGCTTTAGTAACAGTTGAAAAATGACGTACTAAACATTTGGAGATCAGTTGAAAGTGTTATATTTTATTATTATATATCTGATAATGTCATTAGAAATGCTTTTTAAGTCTCCTTTAATAAATGCTACTGGGTTTCTCACTTTTGAATAAGCCATCAAGTCTACAGCTATAGATGTTAATTTGTCAAGTCTGCACTTGTCAGTGTTTGTTAAAATGTTGAATGGATTTTGATCCAGGTAAGTTGTGAGATAGTCCAGCCCCTCAAAGAATGGCAACCCAAATGTTATAACTGATCTATACAATAAATTATGTATTGTTAATAAAGCCATTAATTATAACTTAGTTTAAAGACTTATTAGAAAATAGTATCCCTCTGCGGTGTTTCCAATCTCAGCTTTGAATTCACCCAATCATCTTTTTTTTTTCTTTGATTTTCATTTTGGAAAGTAAACCCCAGAAAACTCAACTTTTTTTTTTTTTATAATCTCAGGATGTAGCTCAGTTTCTTTATGCATTATACATAAAACAAAAACAAAACAGAAATACGTTTTTTTAGATTTACATTCTGTTCATCTTGAAATGCACGTGTGATATTTTGAATTTGGAGCAGTAAAAATGCTGGAAGCTATCCAACTCTGTTCATCATTACAAACAGATACAGTACTCTGTGGCCAAGTCTCATCTAAACCAACAGATGTTTAACTGACATTATAGTTAAGGGTTCCAAGTCTTAAAAGATACCAAAGATGTTGAGTATTTTAGGGTGAATTTTGTGGAAATCTGAACCATCCCATTTGTGAAAAACATCTACTGAAGCGAATTGGTTGATAGACCAGTTTTTCTCCAGTTGTTCAGTGCAGTCTGCCAGAACTAGCAGCATTCAGGCTTCAGCTGTCAGCCTCAGAACTGAAGCAGACTGCAGACAGGCAAGAGGAAAGAAACGTGAAAACATAAAGTATCGCTGTTATGCACTCTTCTGTTACAGATATGGCCTTTAGACATACTGTCGTGAAAATAAGTGAGTGTTGGTGATTACTAGTCTCCAGCGGTGTCTGAACTTTCATGATCTCCCCTCAAGGATGACAGGGGAGAATATTGTGAAATATCTTTTTAAAGGCACAGCGGCGTGCTGCAGTTCATGCTGGGAGGAAATGGAAGATGAGAGGACAGGAAGCACATGGAGACACCATCTGTTGTTGGGCAGCAATGCAGAAAAAAGTGCCAAGCTGAAGACACACACACACACACGACACACAGCAAATGGTAAACAGAGTGCAAACACAGACAGATTGAACAGTGTGAACACATATTCAAATGAAAAGGATGCTTTAACATTTAAGAATTCTGCCTGGAAGAAAGGAAGATAGAGAAGAGTTAGAAGAGATGGGAACATAATATATTATGATATAATGATAATTAGCATTCAATGAGATTGAATTTAAAATAAAACATATCACCATAATGTACTAAATGTTAGGGCTGTCGGTTTGTCAAAAAAATCTGATTTGCTCTAATAACTTTGAACACAACCCACATTGCCTAATCCTTAACCACAATAAAGCGCTGACAATGTTCTAATCATCAGTGGCTCTGCTGCCTTATCTATGACAAGCTAACGCTGCTAAGACTTATTACCTCTAACAAAGTCAGCAAGCAGCCTTACCTTTAGCCACAGTTTTTCCATCTCTCCTGTCGAACACAAAACGCTTCCTTCATACTTCTCTGATTATTTGGTGTCATTATCTGTTCTACACAGCTTGCTAGTTTCCGCCATTTTCCATTAGCAAAGATAACAACTCTAACTAATTTACCAAGGCTAACAACGCATACAATATCACACTGACAGTGTGTTTTGGGAACGTCATTGTTATGTTGTTGTGTATAAAGCACAGTCTTACAGCTTACAGAATTTTGCAGATTATCACAGATTGAATATTTTTCCTTGTATTTGAACAGTATTTAGAATTTGGAGTGACAGGGGACATCCCTGACATATCATGACTTTTCCTCCATAGCTACCATTAGGTTTGTGGTCCACACTGTGGTCTTTATGCTCCCATAAGCCTTCATGTGGATCACAACGTGAGAATATAGCCAGATCTCACTATGTCCCCAACCCCCATCTGAGGGCTGATCTGACCCTAACAGAAAGCTGTTAGAGCAAAATATTTTTCTCTCGAGTTCTCTTGAAAAGCAGCCATCATTTGGCATATGACAGAATAAATCTAAAATTCACACTTTCAATACATTTTTAAAATGCATCATATGTAAATCATACCTGTTATGGTAGTGACAGCAAGAACTACGTGAAGCTGCTCTCTTGACACTTCATCTCTCCTGTCTAGTGTTTTCTCATCAATGTTATCAACAGAAGCAAAGACAAGTGGAGGAACCGATGCTGATAAAAGAAGATAAAGGTTCAGTAGGGGTTAGATGAGCTGCACTGTAACAGAGCTGATGCTCTTTGAAGACTCTGGCCGTCACATCTCTCTGCTTAAGCCCTCTCTAGATAGCAGCGAGCTTTCTAATCATATCCCTCTTTGAGGAGAAAACAGTTGTTTCAGAGAGGTCTTCAGTCAGTTTCACATAATGAATGGCTCCTAGTGCCTCTCTAGCTCTCTTTACTCAGAATTTTAATCTTATTATTCAGCTGGCAGATCTGCTGCAACAGATGTGTCCTTTGTACTGGAGAATCAGTGCATTCCTTTCTTCCCTTGGCTCTGGAGGGCACACACATCACATGATGCATAATGAATAATTAACAGTACATTCAAACTTAAGTATTTACTTACGCTTAAATAAATGTTGTCAAACTTTCTAACAATTTTTGTGAATATCTTACTGGTAAAAAACCTGCTGTCTGCTGCTTTTTAGCCCTGTTGCTATTGATTTGCTTGTCCCATTGTCAGTTTGTTACAGTAGAATTTAACCCTGTATGAATGTGCATTGATGGCTTTATGACTGCGAGCAGGATTGTTTAAGCTCCTTTCTGGACACCACTGCAAATAACAATAATAATATTATAATAATTAATTACATTAAATTAATTAAAGAAAACGTATAGGATAAACTTACAGTGATATATGCAAATAACATTGATAAGGAATTAATGCAGGCTTTCAAGCAAAACTTAACTAACTGCTGTGATGACAAATGACACATGAAACTATGCTACAGCTACGGATCCTTGTGTTAACATATTTCAGCCAAGAGCAACAGAAGCTGATGGCTCTATGGCTACAGCATGCAGTACATAATATGAGGCTGTTCACTGAAATTCCAGAAATACATCATGGCCATTATTTTATGTTTTGTAATTAAGATATATTGATATACAGTACATACATACATATGCAATATATTTACATAAAGTAAAAATAGGATTTGAATAAACACAGTTTAGGTTCAGTCAGTGTTATTTTGCTGTGTTTGTCTTGCTACATCATTAGCTGCTGAGATTTCAAGATTTCTGGACAGGTAACGTTATCCCAGCTCTCCCAGGCTCTATAAACAACCCATCAGGTGATCTGTACTTGGTTTGCTTTCTCTAAAACCTGAGTAAACAAGAGTTAATCACAGAGGGTGCTTCACACTCTAACAAAACTCCAGTGTTTGATGCACAGGTCAGACACCTATGTAATAGCTAATAATGGTAGCTACATAAGATATCTTTTGCTGACACAATTTGCTAGCACCACACAAAAGCTAACATCCAGTGGTGCTGTTATTTTGCCTTACACTCAGAAAAAAAAGGTTCATTAGAGTTCTATATAGAACCCCTGTAAAATAGGTTTGTTTATTGAAAAACCAAAACTGCCAATGAAATTAAGGTCTTGTTTCAACAACAGCAGCAGCAATGCCACTATTACTAGTACTACTAATAATAATATGAATAGTAATATACTGTGTATAATATTCATACAGAAAACAATAAAGCCTGTTTACAATAACTACTGGTACATACAGTGTATTCAGAAAATATTCAGACCCCTTCACTTTTTTCACATTTGGTTATATTGTATGCTTATCCTGAAAAAAAAAAAAAAAACCTTACAAGTCTATACTCCATAGGCCCCATCATGACAAAAAAAAAATTGGATGAAAACAATGGACTGTAATTATAAGTTGTGATGGTGGTACAGCCATTTTGCCAATTGTTTGTTGACACTCTTGAGGTTCTTTTCACAGTGAGAAATACTGTAGCTGTCACATTCTTGATGTACCCGACTTGTGGCTGACATGAACTTTTGTTTCCACTCAACAGCTCATAAATACAGTCTGTATGCTCAGCATTAGTCCTGCTTGCCCATTGTCAGTTCATACAACAATGAAATATTAATTTTGCGCCATGCTGCCTGCTAACTTTAGCTTTAGCTTAGCTATAGTCCTTTTTAACAACCTCTTTCACAAGGTATTTTGACATGTTATATCAGGAAAAGCACAGGTGAAATAAATTTAGAGGTCTAATTAGCCACAGTAATTGACACCTGTGTATGTCTGCAGAGTCTTTATGATAGTAAAGTAAGTACTGAAACAGTTAGTTCTATTGTTCTGCATTAAAAATTACATTTTCTAATTTAAGGATTTATAATATTTATAATAATTTTTAAAATTTTTTATTTGAATTGCACAGATTTTTACCTAAGTTGGTTTAAATGCATTTAAATTTATATTTCCACATCATGTTGCATAGGCAGCAGCAGAGTCTGTTAGTGCATAGCCAATACCTAGCAAATATACACCAATATGTGTTCCATCCAAAGACTATAATAGGTTTATTGATTAACTGCTTGTTTCAAGGTAAAGTCACTACTGAGTAAAATCTCTTCTGTCAGTTCTGCTTATAAATCCAATATCAAAGTGGAGAACACTGAGGAACTATAATTAAAGTGATTTTTTCTCCTCCTTTGAAGTGTAGCCTCCAGAGGTATTATTTGTTCTGATGTTAACGTTTACCACACCGACATGACGTTTTTGTCAGGAGCACATTGTCTTTTCACCTTCACCTGTGCCCGTTGGGTGCTTGCAGCGAAAGTGACTGTGCTGAAGTGGAAGGAAGGTTGTGGCAGGGGGTGTGTCGGAGGCAATCAAGCATAAAAGTGCAATTTTAATGTCAAAGATGAAAGGGGTTTGTGCCTGCATCTCCTCTCTTCTAACACCAGGTTTAGTTCCCACTGCAAAGCCCTGGACAGAGGGAGATCCCACAAATGACAATTAAAAATGTCTTCTTTTAGTGCTTATCCTGAAATATTTTGTATTTAATCTACAATATATGTAACATACTCTTTATGCTAACCAAATAACATCCATATTTTCCTTCACTGTGGAAATTTTCTGGCTTAGTCCCCTCTCATATAATCTCAAACATGCCAAGATATGTAGTGACAGTCCAATATCAAGCCTTGATGGTTGACAGTGTACAGTGCTGTGATTTGAGGGTAAAGTATGCTCCTTTCTGGTTGTCAGGACAAAACCAATTTTTGTGTATACTGGAGAAAATCAGTTATTTTTGTGTTTCTGCACATCTCAAGAATCTTCAACTCTGTTTCCAGCTCTAGTATGGCTGTTTGGTCAGGAGAAACAGTGCTAGGATTTAAGAAAGCACTTTCTATTTTTGCACTGAGCTTCCAACATAATACCATTTACCTGCCATGTGCTTTTTTTTCTGATAGAGCCTATTTTTCTTTGTTTTGCAGCAAATATTATTGTATGTGGCATCGATGTGCATATTAACACTGCATTAGTTCCAGTCAGATTAGAGCTTCTGACGTCAGTCTTGTTTCAAAAGTCAGGCAGATAATCTTAGTTATATTAAGTATCTGAAAGTGAATCCCTTTGCATGTTTAATCTTCTACTGTGAGCTTATTTAACGGTGATAGCTGTTCAGCCTTTGAACAGCTGTAGAGCCAACCATTGAGGTTTATCTCAACCAATGTCATTATTCCTGCTTCCAGATCAGCTGTGCACCTACCAAATACATGCTCACCAGCTTAAATCTACATGTAATGCACAGTGCTGCGTACAGAGCTCACTTTGAGATAATTCTTAATCCACATCCCCAGTTTTATTTGAGTTAAGTGTGGCAAATTTCACATTTCAGGGCAAACATCCAGGTATTGTGGTCCATCTGTGCTGAAAAACACAGGTGTGTTCAGCAAGCATGGTGAATAGTCATCTATGGAACAATCCCATTTCAATCACTGAACCTGATACAAACAATTTCAAGTATGATATATTATTAACCTCACCTCTATACCAATTTTTGTGGGATTTATTCTTGCTGTTACTGTACATCTACTACTCATACTGTACTGTATATGACTATAATGAAAACAATAATGTAAATATCAAAATGCTGTACAAAAAACAGGATGTACAGGAAATCAGCTGGGAAAAACACTCCTTATAACATACAGATGAACATAAGAAATACAAAAGAGGCACTTAAGAATATCAGATACAATCGCACACACACTCACACACATATATGTACACGTACAATATACTAAAAATTCAGATACTTGAGCCCATATTATCACACAATTCACCTGAAAAGTTATTTTTACAATTATGTCAGATACACTTGGCTGGGGAGCGATGTAGAGACCTTGTCAAATAATGAAAAACAAGGCCTTATACTACAGGAAGAACAGCTGAAAAAGTCAGGAGGAAGCGTTAAAATCCTGATTATATGCATCATTGCTGTCTTGCACCTTGAATGGCTTTTAATTTCACAGACATCTATCTATTGCAACCAGGAATCCAGTTGTCTGTGTTTGAAATTATACCTAGAATTCAACAAAACTGCTTTAGCTTCAGGAGAATTGTGGCCCTCTATTAACTAAACACAAGCAAGGTGATGCTGTCAATTTATGATATGATGAGGGTGAGGGAACACTTTGTTGACTTAAAAAGAGAAATAAGAAAAAACTCTGGCTTCAGTAAGCACCATCTATAATGGCTCCTACATCTTCATTAGAGTACAGATGTAGGAGAAATTGTAGAGTATCGTTTGCAATGTAAATGTTCAAATCTGAAGATATTGAATATCTAACGAATATCTAGCTAAATATTAGCAGCTGCACAAATGTACCACTAGAAGCTTTTATCTGTTGTAGTCAGAGGAAAAAGTCAACAGCATCACCGCCTACTACTGTATATGTACCCTGGTTGAAAAAAATGTATATGCATGGAATATGAGTGCTCAATTTTACATGTCATTTAGCCAAATTATTGCAAGGTTAGAGAACATGAGAACGATCAACCATGTTCATGACAAAGCAAGTTCCTGACCACTTATCGATTATGTATGTCAATAATTTGGAGAAACTGACAGCGCTTTCAACCGGAAGACATAGATTGTCAAAAAAGTGCAACACACATCACGTGTCTGAAACATTAACTTCATTCACAGTTCACATCCAATCACCTTGTTCAGTTAAGCAGAAGCCTTTTAGGTGACACAATACATCCTGTGGCAGCCATGTTGGAGGTGTTCTGGCTTATCATGGATGATTTTGTCAAAAATGTCAGTATGTTCGCCATAAAACCAAAATAGGGCTATCACTTTTTAATTTGAAAATTCAAATACCATTTTAATTTAGGAAAAAATAAAATATTTGAACTTGTACTTGAGTGAAAAGTGTTCATAAAATGCACTCTATTGCATGCACTGCCTAAACTTAACCTGTTGTTTGTGTTGCTAATATGATAATAGAGAGCCATGCTGAGTGGGTAATCATCATAACACAAACCCATCTGGGAAAAAGCAAAAGCATATTGGGTTCAACACCATATGTGAAAATGTGAGACTTTTCTACCTTTCAAAAACTGAAGTTTGCTTGTTATGAGGCACAGTAGAGTCACAGGGAATTCAAGGAATATCAATTCTTCAACACATTTTATAATCAGGCTACATAGAATGACTTCAAATTATTACATGATAGATCTTATTTATCAAAAACTTCACTTTTTTTTTAGAAAATGAGGCAGCCTTAAGCAACAGTGATTGCTGCTAAAACTAGCTAGGTAACATAGCTTAATCAGACTAGCATGTATCTTTCAGAAACCTCCACTACCAGCAGATGCAGAATTTTTACTCTGAAACTAGATTAGCTTGTTAGCTAGTTATCTACCTGAAAGTTTAATATTATAATTTTGTAGCAGAGACTAGGGTTAAAAAAGAGAGTTTGCTGTGTCCCAGTAACCTACATTTTGAAAAAGAAATTACACTGCCCCCTTTCCTTTGAAACAACAGCAGGCATCTTCTTTTTCACTGACCTATTGTTGGATACTACACTCACTTGTCAGTTTATAAGGTCCACCTAGCTGAAACAAGTGCATCTTGTAAGTCATCCTCAGTCATTGCGGTGTAATGCCAATGATATAATGTGGCCCCAATACTTAGCTAAGTTTGTGTCCAGTCATAGTGTTAAGTAGATGTCATATCACAGATATAATATTACCACATATTCCATTCATTAATTAAATACTTGCGTAAATACTGAGTGATGTTATCACTAAACTGTCTAGGAGCAATTTTGTTCGTTTACATGCTACTTCTGCTAATGTTGCTAACGTTGGTCAGTAGCCTGAGAATGCCAGCTTTGTGGTTGCTCTTGTTACTAATTTATTTACTCACAAAATGTATCAGACTTCATTATTATTAGCTAGGTGTACCTTATAAACTTCCAAGTGAATGTATATTTAACCATTATGTGCACTTTTTAAATAGACCTCCATGGTGCCAGTCATAGTTTACAGGAGAGTTTTGATGTCACTAAAAAAGCCTCTCTCTTCTTAATTGTTTCTCACAGATATCAAGTTACCAACAAGTCTTTTTTATTTTTTATAGTACTGTACAGCTACCTTCAACTTGTAGGCAGTAAAATATAGCAGATAAATACTGAGTTGTGCCTGCTATTATTATTACTAGGATTTCAAGTCAATCTGAAATATGTGGTTTCCAGGTATTGCTATGACCTAAACCTAACCCACCCCTGCCCTTTTCAGCCAGTCCTCCTCTTGTGTCTGCCCCTAATGTCACCTCACAGAATTTCAGAAAGAAATAAAAAAAGATAAAGAAAATGTTTCCTCCCTCGTCCCCCACTTCACATTATAATTTTCACTTTACAGTGCCTGTACAACAAAGTGAGCTCAGTCCAGTTTGCTGCTCAGTGGAACTCCAGCTACAGTGTTTGATGAGCGGGCAGGACTGTTTCCCAAAACCATCGTATTGACCAAAATGTCAATCAGCAGGAACCTTTGGTTCTAAAATGCTCTTGCATCAGTAACCACATTTCATATCTGCCACTGTTCCAAAACTCAACATTAAATGAGGCAGTCTTCTTTCTGACTGATTTCATGTTTATAGCCCTAATGAGGAAAAGTCTTGCTACACACATTTGGGTCTCTCATTGTTTAGATGGTTTTTTTTGATTGAGACTGTTTTGCTTGGCTCAGGATATCCCACCTCCCCAAACACCCCAGTCCCACATCATAATCACAAAATTTAACTGAATAATCTGCACTATCATAGTTTATAATAAGCCCTTGACCTGAATTGATTCTAATGACAAGCTGTAAGTTATGTGTTTTACTGTCCTGACCCTGGATTTCAGTGTCCTATGGGGTCTGCAAAGATTAAAGTTCTTCTTCATTCTTTACAACACAGTTGGTTAATTTTAAAAACAGCTGTTTTTTCTGCTTTAAAAACCTGATAACATTCAAACACTATTCCTATTCCCTACAAAGGAACAACTTCATTGTACTCGTTCCTCCCTCCTCTAGCTCCCGCCAACATCAATGCTCCCTCCAGTCCAGCCACATTAGACCCGGGTCCCGTGTAGCCCTTCATTCCTCCTCCAGCCAGGTCCTGGCACATCATGGCATCATGGGAAGACACAATAATTCCGCTTCTTGTAGAGGTAGAGGTGGTGCCCTCCTCCTCTCTCCTCTGTTGCTCTGGTGTCGGAGCAGGTGCTCTGATCCCGCTGCTACCAGCACCCACACTACCTCCGGTGCCAACACCTCCACCTCGCCTTTTAGGTGGTGGACCCCAGAGGAAGGCATGGGCAGGCCTGTAGTGTTGGCGTGCGTAGCGAAGCAGGCGCCTGCGGGTGGCCGGGAGGCGAATGGTATAGACAAAGTACTCCAGGACACTGTGCTGCATGTTTGGAAGGGTGTTGTGGCACAGCGACTCCTCCAGGAAGAGGCGAACCAGTGGGGCCTTGAAGGCCTCATAGCCCAGCTCACCAAGGGACTTCAGTATGCGAGTGATCCGCAGGTAGTTGTGCTGGGACCTTCAAAGAACAAAGCAGGAGAAGCAGGTGAGAAGGTTTGTAGGAACTGAAAGAGGGAGAAAACTCCGACAGATCATCATAAATTGCAGCATGATTAAATTACATTAAGTCGTACTGTATCATGAGTCTAGTGTAAATTCTGACAACAAAAACTATGGCTAAAAATATTAATTAATTTTTTTCACAAAAACATTAAAGTATAATGAAATATCATAAAATAAAATCTAAACAAACAAACAAACAAAAAAACAACTTGGACCATGGACTTGGAATTACACCCTGTATATTCCTGATTGAAACAATACTCTCCACCAGCCAAAGATATCTGTTCCTCAAAAGTTATAGAAGCATGCAAGACAGCATGCCATTTCTAAGAAGATAAACTAGTGTAACATTACTGTTCACAAAAGGATAACTACCACATTAATATTTATGTTTTAGCTGCTTGTTTATTCCATTGTATTACTGTGACAAAACTACTGAGTATGTGAACTGTCAGTCTGGTATAAACAGTTAAACAGCACCTTTTCTGCTAACCTCAAGGCTCCTGTAACCTGTTTACATCAAACATGGCAACTAGCCTCAGAATGTGTAAAATACTGTAAAGTACTGTACTGTGTGTAAAAAAATGAATAAAACTGAGGATTGACTGTCCTGTTTTGTAAAATACTCTGTAAACACACACATGTATACACAGTATATCAGTAAAAAAAAAACCCACAAAGATGCCAGTGAAAGAAACAAAGAGAGCCTACAAGGATTTACGTTTGAAGAGCCGGAGGACCTGCTGTGTTCTGTCGCTTCATTAGAGAAATAACTCTTGTCGCTGCTGCCCAATCCACAGGCCTTTTATCTCCATTCACAGCAGACAAACTACAATAATGATCTATGGTAAATTAATAGTGTGAAATCATGTCAGTGACATAAATCTGAGTCATCCCTGCAATCTTACTAGCACCCAAACTGCGATGAGAGGAGATGCAGCAGCAGTATCCTTCCCTCGGGCATTGTTCAAGTAAAACACATTTGCACCAGCAAAGAGGAGCACCGACCTAACTGAAACACTGCTTCAACACTTGCACTATTAATGGTGATATCCATTGCTGCGTTTGTGTGTTGTTTAGCAACCATTCTGCTAAATGCTTGCTACAATTTTTCTAAAAAAAAAAAAAAAAAAAAATTTTAAAGATGAAATTGTCTCCAGGTTTTGTTGACTTCTAGTCTACTGACTAAAATACGATCAAACTCATAAACTTTCTCAACAAAAGACTGCATAATTCATGGTCGACAGTCTTTGACAATACAGAATCTTAATTATTAGGAACAGTTGTTTCTGATAGTTGTTTGGCCTGAGAGAAATCTGCTCAGTACAAAACTGTACTGAGCAGCTGTTTTATGCTGCTCTTTGTGTGTTTGGGATAATGGCAACAATAATGGTAAATAGGTTTGTGACTATAGGAGGTATGGCAATAGCCTGAAACTTGAAGGAGAAAAACAAGTACACACCACAAAATGTGAGATTCAGGTGGGTCTTTGGCAAAGTGTTGACTTCTTTCAGGCCATGAAACCATCAAAACAGGATGTGAAAGAAAGAAAAATCACCCCTTAAATGACCATTTAACCATCTGTTTGTTGACTTAAAACACGCTGTTTCACATTTGGATGCTGATAGAGGAACAATTAAGTTGCATGGGATTTAGAGTAATTGCCTTGCTAAAGGACACAAAAACAGCGATTGGCAACCGAGCGATAAGTTCACGCAAATTCTGGCTGCAATTTTATATCCCTAAGCTGCTGCACAGTGTGTTTATGTGTATATGCTTACTCATTAAGGTGCTGGAAGCGCTCCTGCCAGTTGGGAGCCCGAGCAACATTTCCACTCTTATCCAGCAGTTTGATGCCATAGAAGTCCAACATCAGGGAATAGGCCGCCAGGAATCTCCGCTTAGCTTCACGAGTGCTTTGGAATTCCTGACAGGATTTAATACAGTACATCAGAACTAACAGACAGGGACAGCACCATTGTTCTGCTTGGCATGCATTTTGGGTGATCAAATGATAATCATATGGAGCATAAGGACATAAAGTCTGTATAAATGCACTCTTGTTCCACCCAAAGCACATCTATATTTTGGCTGAATGGAAGCTACAGTCACTCAGCCAAGCACTTGTGGTAAGCACTTATGCAATGAGGAAACAAATCAGACAGGAAGTAGGCAGCTCAAACAGTAACACTGACACTGCGTATAGAGTTCATGTGTATCTGTGTTTCCTTGTTTCTTACTTTGATCTCGTCCTGAGTCAGTTCATGTGCGTAGAAGTTGAGCCCTTGTTCTCTTAATGGGAACAGCCTGCCACACACAGAATAATCAAAAAAATACAAAATGAATTTAAAAGAACTGACCATGACCATGATGATGAAAAAACTTTTGTTAACTTAATAATGTAGCTTAATAGTTAGGTGTCCTTTCACAACAGTTGCAATTGCTGTCAACCATAAAGTAAAGAAGGTTAGTACCCTATCATTGTTCCCGTATACACAGGTGAATGACCAAAAGTAAACATTCACTGAACACCTTCCCTGAACAGCCCTTTATAATAACTTTAACATAACATAGCTTAACTATCATAACTACAGCAATTTCTCCACATATTGAAGCATTGTACAGTAAGAAATATACCCTGCATCTAAGGAGTTTAATAGTTTTTTTCCAAAACCAAAAATAAGAAAAGAAATAAGAGCTTTAGTGTAAGCAACGTTCCTGTGTAGGCTTGTAGGTTTGCAGGTTATAAGAAAAAACAGACCTTGTTCACGACCAGAACATGAACTGTTTTGTATTTTTCCAGGTAGTTCGGGATACTATCAAACTGTAGAATAACGTTAGCATCTGTCCAACAACCACAGCTGACTTTAACTAACCAGAGATAATGTTACTTTCACACATCAGGAACCTCATCCTAAAAGTCTTTTCTCTTGTAGTGTTTGAAGTGAAATATGCTATTGGAAAAAAAAACCAAATATGTATGTAAACTAAGCAGCCAAACAGGGTGATGCTAGAATAAAATAACATTGTGATCTTACTTTTCTTCTTAACACACTGAGGATAGGAGGACGAACTAGTTCTACACTGGAGTGTAAGAACTGTTTCTTTATTTCCATGTCTACAGAGATCATCAAGTAGTGAGGTGTATTTTATAGCCTTATTACAAACTTTCCATTTTAAAACGAGTTGGCTACAAATATTAAAAAGTCTGACAAAAGACTTTCTGAAAAGACTGTTTTCAACTAACTCATGGGGTTAATGTTAGTTTAATTATCTGGCTAGTCACCGCAACTAAAAGGAACCAGGCTTATCCAATTCTTCTAAAACATCCCATGTTTTACATGCAGGAAGGACAGCTGATAAAGCTGTCACTTTATTTCTGGTGACTTTTGCTTGACAATGAATCAGAACAAAAGGAGCTTTAACATTTCTCATGGCTTCTAAAAAGCAACGATCAAGTCAATTAAAGGGAGTTGATGCAGTCACATGAACATCAACACAGACAGCTGAAATGTCTCACCACTGAATGTAGGTGTGATTGTGCTCCAGTTTGTCATAGTCGCCTCTCCACTTCGACAGAATCTCCTCTATAAAGACACCTGAGAAGAGACAGCACTAATTAGCTGCCGCACACAGTTTATTGTGTGTGCATGCTCACACATGTGTGTGTGTCTGTGAGAGAGAGAGAGAGCGAGAGAGAGGGGGAGAGAGAGAGAGAGAGAGAGACATAGCCAAACAAGACTGACTAAACCCAAAGCCAGCATCTCTTCTCTCCACAGCAGCAGAAGGCAGTCTGCATGCACAAGTGTGTGTGTGTGTATGTATGAGCTCACCATCAGGTACTAGAGGGATCTTGTTCAGGTAGAAGCGCAGGTTACGGTACTCGTTGGGTTGCCGGGGCCTTTTGTAGTTCTACACACAAGCACACACAAAGATAAACGAGATCACACGTGCTGTCTGCATCGTGTGTGTCTTTGAGAAAACAACTATGTGTCTTGTGGTTCCACATTCTTGGGTATCAATGGCACCATAATTTTTTGCATGTGTGTGTGTGCGTGCATTCACCGGGTAGCTGTGACGGTATTTGTAGAGGTCCCTGGCAGCATAGAAACTCCTCTTCATCTTTGGAACAGATTCTGGGGAGTCAGTCAGCTGAGAGAAGAAGCAAGCAAGAAAGAAAAAAAGAAAAAGAAAAAATGAAGGAAAGAAGAAGAAAAAGACTGTACAATGCATATCTGAAAGAAAAACAACTGGTGTTTGAACAGATGCAGTGTAATGCTCATCTGCCATTCAGCTGAATTAAAAGCACTGACTTTGCTTTTGAGGTCGAGTGCTGTCATCATCCATTTCTTTCTAGCAAAGGAGGACAATTCACATCAGCGCTGCTGTGCAATCACTACAAAAGGATGCTAGAAACTAGAATTCATTCTAAAATAAAATCTGGGTCATGCTAACTTCCATTGGTCAGAAAGGCTCACAGTGTTACGCTAGACCTAATCCTGCAATTTCTAACTACATCTGTTCATCTAACATATCGGACAGTCTTTGAACTATAGCAACAACCAGGTTTCATTTCTTTTCAATTCACACTCTATGTCAAGCTATGTACTGCATGAATGTCTTTTGTCATTTTGAGGGTTTTGTAATTTTTATCTGATGCTGAATTTACAATTCAATGTGCAAACTGCATCCTAAATTATGAGAATTTCGATTTATGGCAAAAGTTCTAAGTCCAATTTAACCAATTAGAAATAAAAGAGAAATGAAAAAGAGTGATGCACTGAATTACAGTTTTTCAGTTCTGTTATGTCCTGCTGGTTTTAATATTCTCACACAGTGTGCAGCAGCCATTCAGCCAACTATTCAATAACAATAATTCAGGGCACAGGGATTATAATTTTGAGTCTATCATTAAAATCATATTTTATTTCTTTCATAAAGCCACAGGCAGACATCTTAAGTTCATTTGGAAAAGCAATTTTGGGAAGAACCAATAATCTTTAGTAATTAGCAACAAAATTAGGCGTACAGTGTGCAGTCTATAGTGCCATGTTCACAGGTATATTATCACCACACAGTGGTATTGGCACACAGTATAGTACAAGTAGGTTTCTAATAGCCTGCTTTTTAAAATGTTGTATGACAATGTAATACACCGAGCAGTCACTTATGTAATTAATCTCAAATCTGAAAACTATTTCACAGTGTTAGCTTCCTGTTGGTGAAAGTGGTTTTAACAGGATGACTATTTGAATGAACTGCTGCTTGGTGGATTCAATGCCACAACGGAAAGTTGTCACCGTGTGTGCATATCTTTGCCTCATACTCATGGGTAACATAAAATTGTCATATTTTTAACGAAGTTTGGCGTGAGCTTTACAACTTCCTATCAAAACAGCAGCGCGAATCGGGGCCACCGGTTGCCTCTTTCGTGTCCCCTGCCTGTCAACGTTATGGAGCCGCCGGCGGCACATGCTACCGCACCGTGCCCCCCTCATTCTCCCCTCCCACATTTTGCTCACGTATTCCACATAACCCCACTTACCTTCGGCGACGTGTTCCGGGGTTCCGGCGGCCCGGTCGCTTTCCGGCCGGATCGACGGAGTCGGAGATGCCGTTGTCATCTTCTTCAGCCGCCGGCTCGTCGCTCTCAGAACTGGACCCCACGTCGAGTCGCATTCTCAACGGTGCTCGGCTCCTCATGTAACGCCAGCTGCCCAACAGATTTATTTAAAACATGCAACACCTGCTCTTTCTATATTATCTCCTTTACACAAGATACTACATAATTTTTGCTCAATAGGCGTTGCTTTTTTGTTTCGGGTAGAGCACTGGTTTCACACTGCCTCGGAGGAGAGCTTTTAATGGCAGGAGAGGGAATTCCAGATCAGCAACGATGATGGTGTGTTTGTATGAGGGTGATTAGTGCCAGAGAGAAGCAGGGGAGGTATTAAAAGCTACACGCGTGTATATTAAATTGAACGAGTAACTTTGAGTAATTATTAACATTAGACAGTGTGTGTGACCGTTCTTAAGCTCCGGGGAAGGACCCTGTGGCCAATAGTTATTCAATATTATATTTAAAACGAGGTGCAATCGAGTTAGAGGTAACTTTGCTAACAAAACATGAACAAAGTTCTGCCACTACTCACATTTAATGAGTAGGAGTTTGCACTATGTCCACCACTGGAATGTCGAGAGGTTAATGTTAACATGGCCCCTGGAGAATCCATGCAGATTTGTTTTTGTGTCGTTTAGCAAGGTTGTGTTCAGAGCACCCATCTGCATTTTATGACAATATTAAACAGCATGTAACTCCAAAGTATTCTACAGAACTAATGTGTAATGTGTAATGCTGTCTGTTCCTCTAAAGCCTCTGGATGCAGTTTTAAATCAGTATTTATAGTCCAGTCATATTGGTGACAGATTCCCTGCCTCTAAGCAACCTACCACTGTATGGCATCAATCACCTCTATACAGAATTTTGCAACGGCAGCATCAGGACCAAAGCTGCGTCACGTGACACAGGGACAGAGTAGGTTAGGTATACAGCCCACCCCACCAACCCCCACACCTATCTCACTCCAATAATAAAGGGAAACTGTGAAGGTATTTCATGTTTTCTGTTAATAAACAGAAGATATGAGCGAATATTTTAACACTCAGTTCATTTTACCACAAAATTTTGTAATGCCTTTCAGACATTCAGCATTCCAGAAGAGAGCTTAAAAGTTAAATGTACTTATTTTTACTAAATATAATGGACCTTGTGTATAGCAGTATCTACTGTATATTCTGTGAAAAACATTACATTTCAGAGTTTCACTCACATTATTTGACAGAATATGTAATCATTTTGTGTCAAATTTGACCTTCAGATCGCTTTATTTAAATAGTTTTCTATTTAGATAGATTTATTTTTATTTTCCCCACTACATGGTTGGGGTTGAGTTTCACACTATTATGTAGTGGGGGGTATTTTTGCTGGCATGTTTGGCTCCACTTCCCTCAGAAGGGAGGTTACTGCAAATCTATATACAAAGTTGTTCTGAGGTTAACTTTATCCTTGATAAACACTTCTATCCTGATGGAGTGTAGCCCAGGAATTTTGTTGACAGTATTTCTGTAATTTCACTTAAATAGGACATGTCAAAATCGCTTTAAACTGCGAAATGAGGTAATCGAGAGTCGACACAGTATCAAGAGCATAGTTGCTGTCGAGTCAGCAAATACAGGAACTTGAGCCGGTCGTGTTTCTGTAATGTTTTGAGTGACCTCTGTAACACTGTAGGTAATTTAATTTTATATTACTTTATGATATTTGTATTGAAATTAAGTGTAATTTTGTTCACAAAAAGTAAACAAAGTTGCTAAGCGTCATTTATTTTATTATATTTTTCCGTAGAAGAATGGAGGTGAATACAACACACTTCCCCACTCTGGATGCCGTGTATGTTAGATTTCCAAACCACCACATGACTTATTAAAAAATTTTACTTACATGCTCTTATTTTTAACTTATACCCTTATAAACTTTATTGCTTCAGTATTGTTTGGTCACAAACAACAAGCTTTCATGTCGCGTTACTTTATTATAGTCAGTCAAAACCTGCTTCCTTGTTCCCACTCACACTCATGCTGTACAGCATATGCTACACTGCCACATAGTGTAAAAAAACAGCATAATATAGTGTGGGCCAGACTAATGATTATTATTATTGACTGATTACCACCCTTTTATCATCCTCTCAATTATTTTACTAAACCAAGCACCACCAACAGATACTGGAATAATTCAGTTCTCCCGAAAAAACGACTGATTAATTGTTTGACAAAAAACAGCTGTTGATAAATTTGATTAAATTATTAGTTTACTAATTGTGTCAGCATGACTATCTTCAAAAATGCTTAGATATGTTGTAGTTGTTTTGACCACTTTTTGGGCAACTTTCCTTCCATTTTAAATGAAAAGTTTAGAAAATGATGTGCACTTTATTAGGTTTTGACACCATGCTGTATACTGTATGTTTTGATGTTGTCACCCATTTTCTACCCATTTTTGTTGGTTAATTTCTTTAATTCTTAACATCAAAGAAATGTTGCTTTTATCTAAATCTTAGGGCACATTTACATCACATAGATAATAATGATTCAAGCTCAACTAATCAATATTTTATAAGAACATTAGCAGAAATGACTATTACGAAAGGGTCACCAAAGTAGACGAACCCATTATGAAAATTATTACACAATTATGAATGACTAGTGAGTTATGGAACAGCAGGTGGAGCATTTAGAAATTAAATAAGTTAACTGTATGAGCTTTTGAAGGGCCATAATATCGGTGAATTTAATTTAGAAGTAATTTTCTAAATTTAGTAGTAGTTTAGTAGTAAATTAGTTTTAATATTCTAAAAAAGTTACATTCCATTTCTGATGTTTCTGCTATGTAAATATTAGTCATGATACCAACATTTCACATTGAACACCCCATGTGAAACAATAACATTTGATAGTTCAATATTAAGGTGCATATGGTCTTTGAACATTGAAATATATGTCAAATAAAATGCTATGTAAAGTATAGTTTGTAAGGACATACAATAATATAATTAATGATAAATAAATAATGTAAAGCTATTTTACTCAATTATTAATTACAAACATTTGCTGGGAAATGGTCTGCATGTCTGTAAAATGTCTTTGATGGAAGGAGAAAGAGGCGAGAGAGAGAAGAAAGAAATTGCACCACTCATGGTTGAGAGGATGGCATTGAGAGTGGGGTGTATCTGCATCGATCTGAAAATGTGTTTTTAGGCTGATGCTGAGTCAAAAGACAATTTACTGATAAAAAACATCACAACATAATGAATACAGAGGCTGGAGAAGATGTGTATTCAGCTTCTGAGAGTTAATGGTTTTTTCCTTTTCTGCTGTACTTACCATATATTTACCACCAGGGAGCAGTGTTTTCAATGTAATACTGTCAGGCTGTCTCATTGCCTGCCCCTCCCCTTTATGAATGTGGGCGTGTGTGTGTTTATGAATGTACGTATTTGTGCCTATGGGCAGATCATCACAAGCAGGGCAGGGGGAGGTGGAGGAGGTTTACAATGTATAGAGATAGCCTCACGCACATGCACACAGACATACAGTACATATACACAGCAGGTTCTAGCTATAGCTGCCAGCACAGACACAGCATGCACCATGCACCATGCTATGAAAAGGCCTCTAAGTGAAATGGGCAGCTCAATTTTTCCTGCCTGCTGAACACTCTGTGTGTGTGCATATTTGTGTGTACAATATTATACATTATGTGTGCTAAGAGCTGTTATGTTTCTCCAGGGATTAATGTGGGTGCATCACTGCCATTAACTGCATGTTAGCTACCTAAGCTGACGCTGAGAAACCAACCATCAACCATAATGACCATACAGTACCTCTGTGAGTGTGTGCACCTGTGTGTGTGACCATAAGCCGGTGTTACTCATTGCGCAGCTCATGAGCATCCTGCAGCTTGCCAAGCTTTAATTGGTGGCTCGCATAGCAGCAAATAATTATAGGATAATGTAGCCAAAAATTACTCAAAACAGCTGTGTCATTCATATACAAGATAACAATATAGGTTACAAATGACCTACCCTAACCCAGTGTGGTGATGCCAGTCTTGGAGGCCCTCTTTGGCACCACTGTGACAAAAGTGCTGGGTAAGTGAATAGTGAGCTGGTGTAGACAGAGTTAAAGGGAAGGAAAACTGTTACCTATCAGATCTACTATTCAGGTCCTTTGTAAAAGTACTTGTACAGCAATGTAAAAATACTCATTACAAGTGAACATCCTGCATGGAAAATCCTAAGTCTTAAGTAAAGGTACACATGTGTAGCAGCTAAATGTAGCACTGGTTCAGTCCCTCTCCCTGTACTATATATGACATCATCAGATTAAAGGGGCTATTTGTGAGTTTGGTTGGTTTCTTGCTGGGACTGGGTGGTGGTGATTCTCACTTGTTAAGCTTCGTCCATCACTGCATTTACAATAAATGAGGTTAGAATAAGCCCTCTAAGCTGTGCTATGTCTTCAGGGAAGACTTGACCCTACATCAAGTCGCCATTGAAATGTGATGAGACGGGGTGGGCAGGCTGTGGCTAGCTGATTAGCATGCTAACTTCAGTCGATGAAAAGAAGCAATAGATTTAGAAGCAATTATCAATGGTTTCGCTTTCCACCACGATGTCAAATAAAGGCAGTGGAGTGAATATAAAGTAGCATGAAAGAAAAATACTCAAGCACCTCAAAATTGTACTTAAGTACAGCGCTTGAGTAAATGTATTTAGTTACTCTCCACCACTGCTTGTGTAGTACCATTATTAGTTTGGCTATTGTAGGATCTCAGGCTGGCTAATGTGTAGTGGACGGGCAGTTTAAAAAAAAAAAATTAATCTAAGAGTGTTGCAAGAGAGAGAGGAAAATAAAGCAGCGCGGCAAGTGATGAAAATGAGGAGCCAGACAGTGCAACAGCCAAAAATCAAAACAAAGACACCACAGTGGGGACTAACAGGCAAACTGCAGGTGGTCAGAGTATAAAAGAAAGCTACAAACACGATGAGCAAAGGAAACGTCAAGAAGAAAGGACAGACAATTTTTTATTAGCCCTCAACGCATCAAATGTTTTGTGTTTAATATGCAACCGAACCTCCTCTGGTTTCTAGGCAAATCTCACAGCCAGAATCGTCTGGTTTTCCATGTTTCATGGTAAAAGTGTTGCTCCTGTTTACTGAGTCCTGCTGGTGTGGCACCCATGAAAAAACAGTGAAGCAGTAAGAAGCTGTGTCATTATGATAGTATCCTTCCCATAAGTCACCCGCCAAAAAACTGTGTCCAGTCCAGCAATGTGACATCTGTAACCTTTTATTTTATGTCGCTGAGCTGCACTTTTCTTTGATTTGACGGTGTGTGTGTGTGTGTGTGTGTGTGTGTGTGTGTGTAGGAGTGAGAGGGAAGGAGGCAAACTCAAACCCATAACTATAGTCCACATACATACATTAAATCACATAATAACCTTTCTTAAATTTTTCCATTGTCTTCCTGCATATTTCAATTAACAGTATCTTATTTGTCTTAATAGTAATTCTACAAAGCACTCTGTCAGTATTAACCTGCAGTGTTTGCTCTGTAGTCCACTCTATTGATATTAAAATTGAGCATTAATCATGAATAAATCTCTTTAGAGGGATTTTGAAGAGAACAGAATACTGTCTCTCCTAAAAGCTCTTTAACATAAGTTTGGTCCACTGGTGATGTGACAATCTAACCCACATTCTTAGAGAACTGAACATAATAAAAGAAAATCATTTATTGTAACAGATTTGCATTTTAAATGCTTTTCTTGGCAGATAAAATCTGAAATGTAGGAGGTGATGTTTTAAATGATTCTTGTTTTGGAATAAAAAGAAGAAGAAGAAAAAGAAGAGGGTAGATGCAGTGCTTAAGGAACTGGAACTAGAACTGAATGGTAAATAAATATCTAATACATTACTGTAACTTACTGTTCTTGTAATAGTTTAGTTATTAAATTATGACCTTCGATGCTCAGAGTCTCAAATTGAGCGATAGAGCAGGATTATCGTGACACTGACGTCACAGACACGTGTTTACAGTATGTCCACCCTATCACAGGAATTCAATTCAATCGTTCAGCTAATTCAGGAGTGCCCTTTTGACTTTAGTTGGTGCTGCAGTGCTGCTGTTTGTCTCCCCTTATACATAATACACACACACACACACATCCTCCGCCCACACCCCCTCGACAATAGACTTTGCCTGCAGGGCTCCACTGTGGAATCAGTTCCATTGCAGGCTCTGCTCTCAGGTCAGCTCCACTGTCAGGACAGGAAATGCATGTAAAAATGAAATGAAGCATGTATATTGATTTTGCATATTCTTTCTACGTAGCACATAACGTGGGCATCTCTGCTGATGTGGCAATATATATTGATTCAATAATTCTATGAGTAACTTAACTGGTTTTATTCTGTCAGAATAGGAGATTATAACTGTCATATAGCTGAGTGCCACCAGTTCATACAAAAACACACCTGTCATTCAAAATTTCCCTTTGAAGAATAATATAATGTTCCATTTTAATGCAATCAGCTGAATTTAATATGAAAAACTGACAACTGTGTGTATTTGTTATGATGATGTGTCTAATAAAAGAATGTACAGAATGTGCCCATTTGTACTGTAAACCTGAAGATCTTTAGAACAGATATATATTTTCTTAAAATAATCAGCCTCTTATTTATGTCATGAAACACTGTATTATGTATATTTATCATGTTATAGAAACTATTGTGTTATATATATATATATGTATATTTATTTTTTTCCATTTTACCTTCCCTTATGTAATTCAGTTTAACCCATTCATCACATATTTTGTTATAAATGTTTCTTGTGCTGCTGGAACACCATCCCTCTCTCTCAAGCATACTGCTTGATTTATACTTGTGCGTCAAACTGATGCCGTAGCTGTGGTGTAGGTGCTGCGTAGCCACGGAGCCCTTACATCGCCCTTGTCCTTGCTAGCACGAGGGACTCCTGTGACACTGTTTCCTGCTGTGTGCAACTCCCTCTGACAGAGTCACTGCTATCTATGGGGGGAAGTTCAGAGAGGGACTGAAGCTGTAACATCGACCTTGATATAAAACTGGCAACTTAAAGTGGTGGTACTGTGACATAATCCAAACTGCCCCATTCTTTTTACATTACTCCCAGCAAACAGAAAATAGAAATCAGGTGGTGTATGCCAGAGTATTTTATACACAAATGGCCTACCGGACATCAGACAGGTGTTAAGAGGTTCATATTAGTCCTTGGTGAAAAAGATCAAAGAGCGCACTCACTCTCCAGACTGTGAGTGTGCTTCTGTTTCAAATGGACAGAAGCTCTCCTTCTGCCCAGCTAGTTGCTTTGTTCATCCACCCACTCATTCACAAAAGAAACACATGTAAGCTTATGTAGCTTGGAAAGTGGTTTAAGTAATACATGTTCTGGATTCTTTTACATCAGACCTCATGACCCATGTTATGCTCATGTCAAGTTTTACAGTTTATACATTATGTTGGATTGGGACACAGGTCAGCCAGTGTGTCAGATACTGTAAATGGGCATTATCCTACAGGCACACAATGATACATGCATCATTTGTTTCAAATTTGTTGATCAAAAAGAAAGTCTATAGTCTTTTTAATTAAAGGAGACAGAATGAAACTGTAGAATACAATGTCAAAGTAAATCACACACAAATTAAATTAGTCACCTTGAGAGAATGTAAAGACAAATATAGCGAAGGTGACAAGTGTCTGAAATTATCAAAGCCTATGTCATTATAATGAAATGCTACTTCTTCTTTTTTTTATTTTCACTATTCATGACAGTGGTGTTGTCACCATGCTCTCTCCTTTCAATCCCATGCTCCCCTGTCTCTTTCTGTTCAACAACTGCTATTTTTAGCCAGTTAGCTCCTGTTAGTAAGATTAACAACAATGTCAAAGTTCAAATCATGTAATTAGGTGCTGCTGCTGTAAATCAGCACAGGACTGTAAATTAACACAGACACAGTAACTAAACCCCTTTAGCTTTTAAGCCTACTACCTAGCTGGTTTATTGGCTGGCTAGCCACTTTTATTTTTTACAGTGTATGTGTAGTATAGTGGATCGGCTTTAAAAAACATTGCAGTGCAGTGCAACGTGCAGTGTGTTTGTGGAGTTTAATGAAAGTTCAATGTTCATTGCAAGTGGCAGTTCAAGAGAGTAATAAATTAAAGGAGATATTAGTTTCTGTGTCTGTGTACTGTGTTTATTTACAGCTAGATAACTGATACAGAATCATTCTGATATTGTTGTTCCCCTAGCTAATGGGCTATTTCTGGTAGCATTGTGGTAGCATTGTTTATTGTGTGTATTAAATGGCAGCCTCTCCTTGATTAAATAAGTTAAATATATAAGTTCGAGCTGCTCTTGTTGTAAAAATCCATTTTCATGGTACAGATCATATTGCACTTTTAAATAGGTTTAACTTGTAACCACAGGATTCATGTCCTTGGGATGATAAGGAAAGCATTAGAAAGAGAAAGCATTAGCTCTAGTGAAAAACACCTGGGCCATTATCATAGTGCAGAATCATCATCATAGTGCGTCAAGTCATTTAGGATTAACAATCAGCAATCAGCACAGATTATAGCTCATGAAAAAAATCACTCTGCTTCAGTAATTAGGACACCTAGCTGATCTAAAGTCAGCTGTGCGTGTGAAGCACTGCTGAAAAACTGTGTCCCCCCCCCCAATAAATAGTGGTTACAAAATCAAACTCCTCTCCAGATTCACTTCGAACTGTTCAGTGTCGCACTCCAACACATTTTGTTGAATTTCACCTCCAGTCTCTATTCTGCTTTTAAGTAGCAGTGTGCTAGCAGCTAATCTCTCAGGCCGACAGTCTGGCTCATGGCTAATGACTAAATGTCAGTGTAACAGATGAGGCTGTTGTCTACACTGACCTGTTTACATACACTAAAAGCTGCAGGCGTGAATGTTGCCCATGATAAATCATTCCTCTACAATAGCTAGAAAATGAACTGGTGTGAAATGAACAACAGACATCAGGCCAAAATGCTGCTAAATCAATACATCAACCCAATAACTAATCAAGGATATCCCATTAAATGTAAATTACAAGTTTGGTATGCAAGAAACATTGGTTTCTTTACATATAACCACAAATGAAAAGACTAAGGATGCCAGTTTAAGAATAGCAAACTTATATCCTTTATATAACAGTGAAAGGAGCAGCAGTATTTGATATTGTTTTCCCATGCCAATCATTTTACAGTGTCCAGTTGACATTGAGTAGAATAGAAATAGAATATTAAAAAATAACCCTTTGGTTTCATATTTCAATTAGAATATTAATCTAATAAACTGAACTCCCTGAGCAGACAGAGTGAAGTTTTCCAGCTCAGACAGGATGTCAGGTGTCAGAGTGAAGATGGATGGAAGCTCTCAGTGCTCTGGTGGACAGTGAAACATACAGATAGCTGGAAGGTGATGAACTACAGTTAAAGATACAGTGGTGTGTGCACTGACTTTTTCAGGGCAAAAAAAAGGGGGGAAACAGATGAATATCTGGAGGAATTCCACTTCCTCTCTAATACCTTCCTCTGAAACATGATGGCATTTATGGGCTTCTTCGATGGCCAGGTACATATCAAAAAGGAAGAGCAAAGGAAGAAATAGTGTGATGTTAGAGCAATGAAGTCTGCATCGGATGGCTGGGTCAACCAAACACTCCCCCTATCCCTAACAAAGAAGTAATGTAATTTTGTAATTTATAATTTTAACCCAAACTATGATCTTTCCCTTTTGTGTCCATCTCAGGCAACTTAACTTAGATTTCATCTAGCCTGGAAAGAATTTCCAGAATCAAATTAAACATCTCTCTCTCTCTCTCTCTCTCTCTCTCTCTCACAGTTTGAATCAATCTGACAGCAGACAGTAACTACAAAGAGTGCATTTACAAACATTTACAATGTGACCACATTTCCTGAAACATGTACAATAACTTGTTTTGGACTTACAAAGTTTAGGACTTGGTATTCCCATGGGAGTGATTCCTGACTTCATAGCCTAGACTTACTCATGATTTGCAAAACAGCGACTTCGTCCTACCTCTGCCATTATCTGTTATGGTGCTGAGAGGTAAACCCAGCCTTCAGACTGTTTTTTGATACTTACTTCTAGGAGATGCTAAAGTCTGAAAATTTCAAATCCTATAAATTGGGGATTTAAATAATTTAGTTTTGGGGGTCAGCTAATGATACCTACAGTGTTTGCTCGGCTCTATGCTCTATTTATAACTACTGAAATACACACAGACCCACACGCACAGATTGCTTTTTTGTCTGATATTCAAAAACCACAGCCAACGCATCCTTGAACAAAACACACACTGAATCTGGAACAGATCGCTAACTGACTAAAAATTAACATCTAACGTAGTCCTGCGCAACTTGTAGCATGTAAAACTCATTCACTCAGCCAAATTCCAACATGTTATTAACATTGCACGCACGCACAGTGCACAAGGTATACATTGACGTGGTGTTTCTAAAGGGGATGTCTCCTTTGTTATGCTAATGGTGCTAGATATTGCCAGTAATTCAAGGTTAGTCAAACAGCAGTTTGTTTGGTTGCTTGGCACGCTCGAGAGACTTTCCTGTCCTGGCTCGACAACACGCTGGCAGAGCTACAGCCATCAATGTCACTGCACAGACAGCACGAGGTAGAGCATTTGTTTCCGAGTCCAGTCCTGTGTTGTACACAAAGAAAAAGCCAGGCGGAGAGCCAGCAGAGAATGTAGTCACAGAGAAAAGTATAGGGTGTATAGCTGTGTGGTGTGTGTGTGTGTGTGTGTGTGAGAGAGAGAGATACTAATTCAGAACGGGTGAGATTTTGCCATCTTTATATGCATATGCAAAGCCAAGATATGTAAACTTTAAAGGCTCCTGATAAATGCTGTCAGTGTCAGTCACGCAGGCTGATGTCCTCACAGCTGCTGATAGACTCTGTGAGGATCAATCTTAACTGACTGCTGTGTGTGTATGTTTGTGCAAACCTCTGCGCTGTACTGTCTCCTCAAACTGCACTGTTTTCTCAAACAAATCAGCTTAGATTGCCTCAGTGCTCTCAGAGAGTCAGAACGAGAAAGAGAGATTAATACCGAATGAAATAAGAAAAGAGAGGGAGTGAGATGAAATTTGTGGGGGGGGGGGGCAAGCTAAAAAAGGCACAAGGAGGAGAGAGGAAGAGAGAAACTGAGAAGACAGTGAGAGAAAATCTTTATTGCATTTTCATACAGTTGGTCTGACTGAATGGAGGCACAAAAACACAGTTACTCTTTGGAGATTTGATTTTGGAAGCAGAGAATAAATTCAGTACACTGCCAGGTTCTGCCATTCTACAAAAGAGCCAATTTTACCCTTTGTGGCCTTTCTCACAGTCTAATATTGTTCAGCTTTCAACCAAATGGTCAAAGGTATTATTATAACCAGAAATCTGTCTATGTCAAACCCATAAACGTATTTTGTTGATGGATAATAGTAAAATCTGCAGTGACTCAGTCTGGTAAAATCCCCAAAAAAGGAAATGAGAAATAGTTCTGCATTTCTTTGAGCTGATTCAGCATTATAACATAATTGAATTACACTGTTAGAAACTGTTGTAGTTTGATTTTCATGTATAGAACTATATTCCAACAATTAATTTTTCTCGAGCATAATTTTTGGTGGGAGTGCCTTTACAGACCTGGTTTGCTTCATCAGTATTCATGTTTGCATCATGAACTGTCCTGCTGTCTTTTACTGACAAGATGTGTCAAACAAAAACAAAATGACAACAAAGAGACACAAAACACACTTTAATCCTGAAATAGCTGGTGTGCTATAACCCCAACAGCAAAATAACAGATGTATTGATGAGGGTTAAATGTTTAGTACTGTCCATGAATTAGTGTGACAGATAACATATGCTGTAGTGCCTCATATCTATAACATTATCGTATTGCAAGTTAAGCACTGCCTGGGTTGCTGCAGCTTCATTATGAGAGACACAAGGCTCTTCTGAGAGTGAAACAGACTTTGTCATACTCACTTGATTTTTTTATTTGTTTTGACATGCTAGGTTTTTTTTTCTTGCTTTTAAAAAAGCATCCATCTTGTGCCTATCTTCTGCACAAAATAAGAGGCTGCCAGAAGAGTGACTAATAATCCCTAAATACACAGAGAGCCATGTAAGGTCCTCTGGTAAATTCGGTAAACTCTTTACAACAACAATTTAGGCAATAATCTTACTGTTAGTTTTCAGTTGCTCTACCAGATCAAGATCAAACCTGTGTGACAGCTCATGTTTCTTCCAGTGAGACTGTGGTGTAGCAGTGTTATAACACTCAAAGATGTCAGCACTTGAGTTGGTGAATGCAATTATATCATAACTGATTTTAAAAATGTGAAAAAATAGGCAAACAATCAATCAATCTGTACACCTATACATTTTATTAAAATGTCATAGGCTGATGCGTTTCAGCCTGCTCCTTCCTGCTTTTAGGAAGACTTATGGCTGAAACCCATCAGCCATGACATTTTGATGAAATGTGAAGTTCTACAGGCCTTTATTTGGCATGGTGGTGCCACTTTTTTCTACTTCTGAACTGGTTTCTTTTCAACTTTTTGAAGTTGAGCACTAAGCTGGAACACTTATTTACTGCCTTTTATTGGAGCGATAGAAATGATGGTCAGAGCTTTGAAAATAAAACCCAACTCGCATTTAACATGTTTGTGCTTTGCGATATGAAGCATTTTTCAAATCTCCTATATATGTAAAGTCTTGATATCCTTGCTTTTAGTCTTTAGGCCCCTACAGGTTGTCCAGTCCCATAAGTTTGACAACCACTGATTAGCCAATTTGGCACCATGAAGCGGTCGAGTCTGTTATTGATGCCAAGTTACAAAAACAAAAGTGTGCAGTGGAAAACAGGGTAAGATGCTGCATTTCTCCATTGTTGTTTCATTGTAGTTTAACCCTGTAAAGCCTGACACATCAAAAAAAAAAACAAAAAAAAAACAGAAAATCTAATTTTTTGGAACTGAGATATTTATTAAACCTTTTAATAAGATCCCCCAAATTTGTTTTTGCCATGTCATTTTGTTTATGATTTTTTTTTTTTTTTCGTATCACATTTGATACATTGGGAATTTTTGGAAACTTTTAGCTTACAACAATGTTAATTTTAGATACAAAAACAAATTTTGCCCATAACATTTTGAAAATGTAAAACATTTCAGGAAGTTTTTCTCTTTGTTTTTTCTTACATAACACTTTTTACAGCCCTTTTATTTCACTTTGTGGTAGGCACAAAAACTGTTTCTCCTTGTTCAGGCAAAGATGCACCTTACACTTCTCAGAGTAGACATGTGAGAAGTGATTGCCGGTGCAGTGCTTGCATCTCTGTCGGCTTTCCCACATTGGAAAATGATCAATGCCATCCCTTCTCACATCAAGAGGCACACTGCAGCTTGGCCTTTTACGGGGTGGTGTTGAAGTCGCTTCTGGAAAGGATAGTGGTCTGCCACGCTTGATTTTGGCCTTTCCTGTGGTCATGAGAGAAGTGTCAACCAAAGCCTGAAAGCTTTGCAGAGCCGTGGGTTTCATCTGGGGCTCTAGCTTCTTCTGTAGAGGTTCCATGCATTGACGACTGCCACTGTAACAGTGTGCCACCAGATGTACCATCTTTGGGATCTGAAGCTGAACTTGTAAAGTGCAGACAGCATATCAAGGAGATCAGCACCTCCCATGAATTTGTTATATGTTTCAACAATGACTAGTCTGGGAACCATTATGTGACTTTTGGATTTGCGATCCCAGCATTTCACATTTCCCACAGGTTCAATGCCAACAAAAGAGGAAATCAGGTTCACTGCTTTGTTGTTGTACCATCTTACAATGATGTTGTTGTCCTGGTTCACTCTGAAGTCCATTGACCCTCTTCCATTTTTCTTCAATTCTTTTTCATCCACATGGTGCAGTCTTTCACCCTGTTCATCTGGATCGTGCCAATGTAGTGGATTCCTCTCTCTTTTAGATGTTGCACCAGGGGAACTGATGTAAAGTAGTTGTCTGCAAAGACCTTGTGATTTTTTCATTCATTCAGTGTGATTTTCAGCACAACTTCTCCTGTAACACCAACTTCAGACTGGATTTTCTGCACCTTAACAAACATCAAAGTCATAAAGAAAGCCACTTTGACCAGCACATCCCAACATCTTGAAACCCCATTTGTGGGTTTTTTGCAGGCATGTAGACACATAGATGAGATTTTCCCTTGAATGGCACCATAATTTCATCAACTGTGTGGCATTCTTCAGGAGGTATGCAGAGAAACTGTTCTCGCAGTTTTTGTAACCATGGCCTGAGCTTCCACAGTTTATCTTTCTTTGCATCATCAGACACACTGAGGTTGTCCTGAAAGTGAATCAGTGTCAGCAATTTCAGAAACCGATCTCGAGACATCACATCACAAACTGCAGGGAGCTTTGTCTCCATCTCCCAATGTCACACAGGACATCTGTAACCCCATGTGCATGTACATGCCTAGAACCTGCTCTATCTCTTTGGCAGTTGTGTTTACTGACTTGCCCTCTTTTTGTACACTGTACAGGTTTGTTTGTTCTGCAGTTTCCTGCAGCATTTCATCAGTATGAAATACACGTATGGTGTCCAGTCACACCTGTTGTCTGCGCTTTCATCAACACATGCAATGAAATCAGCAAATGGAGCTTGATATTGTGTTTTTCTCCATCTGTATTATTTCCTTTTTGCATTGCCCTTCACTGACTCCTCTCTGACTGTGTCCTGTGTTGTTGTTGGGACCTCAACTTCCATGCTTGTCTGGGCTACACTTTCATCTTGATAGTCTTCCTCATCACTGCTATCTGAACTTCCATCATCATGTGTGGCCTGAGGAGTCCATTCCTCCTCATCCTCTTCCCCTAACTGCTCCATGTCACTTGAACTGCCAGCCATTATCATGTTGATGACATTTTCAGTGTACTTTCTTTTTCTCTCTTCTTCCTCTATTCTTTTTGACATCTAAAAATACATAACAACAATAACGATGACAACAACAGTATAGCATAGGGATTTTGATTTCAGAGGAACTGTTATTGTGAAAATGCCCAAAATGTATTATAAAAATGGCATTTCAGTCATTAATTAGATTAATTAAATCATCAAAACAGTGTGTGTTTGTATTGTGGTAGGCATGATGTAGATTTTCTTACAAAAATGTGACATGACCATTCAGGGTTAAAGCACCTTAAATACCTGCAGTATCAAATTTGATACACACATTTTTAACATGATTGAACTGTAATATAAAGAATGAATTATCAAGTAATTATGCATTGTTTGAATACAGAAAATGAGTAACAATATTTGAATTAAATCAAATTTAAATTTGATTTAATGACAGCGGCCATTTTGAAAAGGCCTAAAAAAGCCCTTCCACTGCCTGCAGTGGAATGATAATCCACTAGGGGGCAGAATACATGTGTCAGGTTGTATACAACTCACGTAGCAAATGATACAAATGATACAAATGTTTTACTATGGTTAAATGTAAAAACATTAATATCAGTCAGTTGTTTCCACTTTTATAAATATAAGACACTCAGAAGTGATTTTGAGTCAAACTATTTCTCTGTTGGGAACTAAATTACAGTTTTACACTCTTGACTATTTTAGTGTAAATGCCATCAAATGACAAGCGCTGCCTCTGAATGACTTTTCACCCTGGAGCAGCATCAAGCAATGTATCAAGTCACCCACCAATCGGCAGAAGAAGCTTATTTCTATGCTAATGGTGTTGACAAATGCATTGTGATCCGGTTGCCATTTTTGAACGGACTTGAATTGTCCCCCTGAATTGAATTGCACTGTGAATTATCATATAATTGCATTTTCAGCTATGATTTATGTTCGCATCACGGCCGGTATGCTCCAGTTAGCTGGTCGTGGCATTTATGTAGCGGGTCTGACTCCAAACACCACAGGATGTTTCTCCACCAGTAAACATCAGTGTTTCCTCCTTCCTGTTTCTGCTCTTTTCTTTTTTCATTCATTTGTTCTTTCTCTCTCTTTCTGTCTTACTTTTCATTCATTCATTCTTCTTTTTTTTTTCCTTCAGTTTCCCTAGCGGCAGTACTTTCACTCCTTTGTCCTTTCCATCATCCATCTTCCACCATCTCTCTCAGCTGTATTTGAAGGGATGACAGTGAGATACCCTCAGGGTTATAGAGTAGTTCTGCTTCCCTCATAGCACGCATACACATACAAAATCCCGGACCTCACATGTGTCTCTCTTCTGTATTTTTCCCTGTAGCCTTGGCATTGGCTCTCTCTGTCAGTGTATCACCCAGCCACCCATTATAAACTGCGTAGTACTACGCTGCAAATGTGTATGCCTATATCTGCATGTGCCAGGACAATTTTTATATCAACTTCCCTGCCACAAAACAGTGAGATAATTCAAGAAACAAACAAATGAAAAGCAAAGCTATTAAAACTAAATTAAAATTTTAATTCAGTAATACATAACATTGTCAGTAATAATAGTAATAGTTCATCTGTGTATGAATAAGTTTCAATGAGGGCTTCCCAAAGACAATATGATATTATTTTTAGACCTGAGATGGGAGGACCCTGTGGCTGTACAGTCCCTCAGTGTGTCTGAGCATAGTAGTGTTGTGGATTCTCCTCTGTAGACCCTAGCTCTCTCCATCCTCCTGATGCACCCACTCTCTGCCACTAAGCGAGGCGGGGGCCTCGGTCATCTACATCATAATTGTCCTGCACTCACGTGTCCCTAGCTGCCCTCACTCCTGACTCCTGACCTTGACATGACGTGTCATAATAGCTGAGCCTTGGGGTCAAATCAACAGCATCTCGAATCCAACCTTACACGGTGACAAGCAGCTGACTCAAGTCTGTGTCAAAGGCAGTTTGCTGGAAGGCATCATCCAGATTGACTTTACTGGGACCAGCTTGATTTCAGTGGTGATACTTTTAATCACTGCAAAGCAGAGCTGGACCAGGACTTGTATATGTCTTGAGAGGGTCCAAAGAATAATGATGGATTACTTGAAAATATGAACTGTGTGTGTGTGTGTGTTTTTTAAACTGCATCTACTCACAGCATCACACCTGACAAAGTGCTCGGTGATACTGAGCAGATTGGAGTTTTAGCTCTGCAAACATTTCTCAGAGCTGCTCTGGGCGAATAGAAAATACTGGCTGATATAAACCTCTGCAGTTTTTCAGGCACAGGGTAAAGGCACTAGTTTGCACACTGGTGAACATATGAATGCTTCCAAGTTAAAACTGCATTAATCAATATTTTTTCAGTGTAAGGTCTAAAGGTGAGCATTTTGAACCTGGAAGCTACAGAGCCAGATACACACACACACAAAAAAGACTTTGCTTGCTGTGTGTGTGTGTGTGTGTGTGTGTGTGTGTGCTGAAGATGATGTGTAGGGGAATTACATCAGGAGTCCTTCCAAACCAAACAGTCACACAATGAGAACTGAGCATACAACGTCACAAAAGCTGTGTCCAACTTTTTACTATATATTACATTATATTTACCAACAGTTTTATTTGCGTGTCTGGACTAATAAAGGTGAATTTCATTCTGTTACACCATCACTGTTTCCTGCTCATTAACACTACTTACTATTCAATCCCTCTGCTGACCATTCCATTTTATAGATATGAAAATTACCATCATTTTCTTTACACCTGTTAGAGGTGCAAGAGTCCTCAGTGGGGTGAAAATTGATATTGTGATTATGGAAATATTTCTGGTTTGGGACAGAATTCAAGACTTGATGACATGATGAATGTAAACACTAACATCATCAATATCTTTTGCTTATCTGTGAGGTCTGGAGGGCTGCAGCCTGTAATGACATTGGGCGAGGCAGAGTGCGCCCTGGACAGTGCGCCAGTCCATCCACCAAGACCCAACACATATACAATAGACAAACAACCATTCCTCACATTCACACACAGTTTAGAGTCACCAGTTAACCTAACCTGAATGAACCCCCCGCAGGCACAGGAAACATACAAACTCCACACAGAAAAGCCCGGGGAGGTGAAACTGGGGCTGAACCTTCTTGCTGTGAGATGACAGTGCTATGCACCTGTCTAGCGTCTAACAGCAGGATTTAAAGGAGCAATATGTATGATTTTTCTATACTGATCACATACAAAATAGAACAAAGCTCCTTCAGATCAATTGTCTTGCTTAAGGTTCACATATTATTAAATAAAGAAACTTCTTCGTGTGTTTAATAATTCCGAATCTAATTTTAGTCAAAATGATGACTAATAAAAAAAAATTATGCTTTATCATAATTTCACGCAATTGCTTTCATTGTGTATGAACAGATTAAACATGCAATCAGGTTGATATAGCGTGACAACATTTAATATTGGAGCCAGGGCTTTAAATCATTTACTATCATCACATCAGTCTCTTCGTGATTTATCATTAGATAAACCATTTCTTCCCCAATCTTTAAACGTACATTTTTCTCATCAGTGGGTTTCTGATCTGTCAGTGGTCTCTGTGTTTTGGGTGAGATTATATATCTCAGTATCATTTTTGCCTGATCAGCAGTTAATTCTTCAATTCAATCTCAGACAGTTATCAATGAAATCTTCATTAAAGATCTTCTGTTTCTTTTCAAATATAACTAACAGTTATAACAGTGTAACAGTTAACAGATAACAATAAATAAACAAATTTGGTTATTTCCATGAACTAATTTAAGCGCATTGACTTATTTATAGGCTATTTATTTATTATTTATAATTATTTTAATGGAACTGAATATTATCCATTTTTTTCAATTTCAACATTTTAAGATGGGTTTTCTTTAGTTTAGATAATCTGGTGTGTGGCTCTAATTAGTTTTATGTAAGGAATCCTCTAATACCCCCTGGGGTATGCCCTTTAGTTCTTCTCTTTTTTTTAATTCAGTCATTTCTTCTTGTCGACCAACATGCAGCATAAACCACCAAGTTCCCGTCTCTTCTCTCTCTCTCTCTGTTTGTGTCTCTATGCCTCTCTATCAAGCCTGGGTTTATTCTCATGGACTGTTCTTTATTTTAAAGGCCTTTCTCCCTTTTCCACTACACCTCTCCCCTCTCTCTCTCTCCTCTCTCTCCTCCTGTGTCTCTCTCCCAGTCCTCTCTATCCTCCCTCTCTGCACATATCCTCCTCCTTAATAGGAAACAGGCAGCGCTCCGTCCTGTGGTGGCGGCGTCAGTGGGTTCATCTTGCAGGGGCAACAAAACTTGTCTTTTTCCCCTCTGGAAACGCGCACTGGGGACGGCTGGTTTTGATTTAGCGGGCTTGTTGATGAGCTGGAGAATGGGACGACGAAGAAGCATAAGTCCCATCCAGGAGGACAAGAGGAGAGAGGAGGACTACAAGTAATTCCCGTTGGGACAGGACGCAGCAGGTTTTATGCTGCCATTGAAATGAACAGTTCTTTAGTTTTCTTGCTTGGTTGCCAAGGATAAAAACCATTGATCTTGTGAGCTCTCAGGTTGCGTTCGGTGCCTTTCTGTTTGTGATGGAGTGAGTGAAGAGCTGCAACTTCAACTCATAATCAGTGCTGGCTGGTCTGCCATGGGTCCTTATTGTCATCATAATGATCGATATCGACAGTAAAAGGACGATCCGGGCTCCAGTGGCCGGTCGGACCGGCAGGGCGCAGCGGGCGGCTCGGACCGGCGCACCGGGGGTCGGCGTCTCCCAGAACCAATCTGCCCTGCCAGTTATCTACGCCATCACTCCGACTTACACCCGTCCGGTGCAGAAAGCGGAGTTGACCCGGCTGGCCCACGCCTTCCGCCAGGTGCCCCGGTTCCACTGGATCGTAGTGGAGGACTCTACGACGCGCACGGAGCTGGTGGCGCGCTTCCTGGCCCGGTGCGGCGTGCCGTACACGCACCTGCATGTGTTCACCCCCCGCAGGTTCAAGCGCGCCGGGATGCCACGCGCCACCGAACAGAGGAATGTGGCTCTCGCGTGGCTGCGACAGCATCGGAACAGGCGGGACGCCGGGGTAGTTTTTTTCGCAGATGACGACAACACTTACAGCCTGGAGCTGTTTGAAGAGGTAACCTGACGTCTGTTATGTTACCTGTGCCATCACTGTCTGTCCTGCTGAACTGCAGCCTGCAGAAGTAATTCTTAAACTTTTGATTGCTTGAATATAAGATTTTATGTACATGACTTGGAGATTAGTGTTTCAGTTTGAAAACCATGAAGTGGAAACATTCACATGGAGCATACTAAGAAGCTGAGAGCCTCGCTGATTGGTCAGTAATGATGTTGCGGTGGAAAAACTACTCAGAAGTAGAAATATCACGTGGTAAAATTGCTCTCACTGGGGTTTTGCTTTTATAGCTGTACTTGGTCTGATGTGACCAGTAACAACAATAACAACCCAGCACACTCCTGGTTTGTTAAACCCAGCAGTACTGCAGCATATCTTATTGGCTGTTCACATGTTTTGTAACTACTAACTGTAGCAGTCAGATAAATTAAAAAGCACCTGAAAAAATGAGCTAAACTACAGTATTTGACTAAATGCACTTGGATACTACTGGGATACTAAGCACTAGCTTAAAGGGTCTATTTTCCCCATTTCTGACTGTGTTTTTTCCATGTTCTAACCATGATGCTGCACACGAAAAGTCATTGTTGGGCATTCCCCAGACGGGTTCATTTCAAAGGAATTCAAACATTGAAATTCACCAGTATAATCCCAGTAGAACCCTGCTAAACACCCCCGGGGATGCTCCAGACCTTGTTTTTGAGACCCGCTCGTTTCACCTGAAAGGCAGTTATTAAACCAATATATTCTGCTGGTGCATCTGGTGAAACTACATGGACACTTGGTTTATCGGTGTATGCTTGCTGAGGAGAGGTGGGAGCTGAGTGAAGGCTAAAATGAGTGAGAGACAAAACAGATGAAGAGTGAGAGGGAGTGCTGACTGACAGGAAGAGAGACGATAGGGATGGATGGCGGCCGTGTTTGTGCTGGTGCAGCTCACCAGAATGGCTGTTCAATTTTCTACTGATCCACTCGCCAGCACAGAATTAATAAGCAGGCTTGTGTGTGTGTGTGTCAGTCTGTACTAGCGTCATATTGATTGTCAGGGGTTGATAGCCGTCTCAGCCTATTTGAATTAAATAAAATATATTTGTATTTTTATGTTTTCGTTATTTTTCCATTTTTACCATTTTAATGCTCTGAAATTCTCATGCTTATCTGGATATGAGAACCTCAAAAGTTGCATTTAAACTTATATGAGAAGCTGAAAGTTTTCTAATATATAAATTCTGACAAGGACATATCGACTATCTGTAGCTTTCAAGTCTGAGCTGGACTATAGACTGGAATATGCCAATGTTGCAAACTGATACCTCCATGTTACTAAAGCTTCCAGTTTGTCTTGTGGTATTGTTTGCATATATGGATAAGGGTACTGCTTCTCACATCACTTTTAACAATTAGTTGTGGTTTACATTAAAGCCATACTGCCATCCTCCATTACTGTACACATCCAGATGATGACTAAAGACGTGGCAATAGCAGCAACAGAAGCAACAAAACAATGCTCTCACTCTTATAAACGCACAAACACTCTCAAAGAATGCGTCTCTGATTGCTGATTGCTGGCTCTGATTACTGCCATTCAAAGATAGCTGGCCCTAAATCAGGATTCCAAACACTTTTATATAAATTAGCTGATAATTCAGCATTTAATAATACAGCAAAAACCAAAGGAATGTAGTTTTTCTGATTGTAATATTTTGTGATAGATAAATAGACTGGTGATGTTTAGTAGAGGTATTTGAGAATGAGCACATTCAAGAGTGTATGCTTACATTGCAACATGTTGATTTGTGAAGGCTTTTTTCTTCTACTTCTGAAAGCAATCTCCACTTACATCTAAAATCTGTTCTGCAATCAGTGAGATAAACCAAGGGTGTATTTATATTAAGCATGTTTGCTGCACATTATGTAAGCTGTGCAAATTCTCTTATTTTCATCTCAGGCTGTGTGAGAGCAATGCCTTATGACTGTGTTGGACGTCTTCTAAGAGAAGTCTGGTTCATCAGGAGAGACGTGAGGGTTTTAGGGCTGCAACTAATTATTTTCTTTATCATATTGTCAATTATTTGCTTGAAAATGGCTTTCATAATGACCAATTAAATATAATAAGCTCATTGTGAGGTCTTGAACTTGCTTGTTTTGTTCAGCCAACAGTCCAAAACCCAGTGACAGTCCATTTACAATGAACCCTTGCATTTCAGATGCTGGAAACAGAGAAGGTTTTGCTTTATAAATGACTTAAATGATCAAAGATAACCAAAAAACTTAAGAATAAAAGCAGAATAATTTACAAATTAATCAATGGAATGCTTTATAGAAGAGACATCAATAAATTGTGCTAAAATCTGGTCAAAAATGACTAAATGTCTGTCCAATCAATCAAAATGCAGCAAAGATAATTTTTCACATCACTTCAGGCTGAAGAAATTTTAATTAGAATCATATGCTGACATCAGATTGATTTTCCCTCCATTACATCCCTGAATGCAACACATGGGTAAAAACCCTCACTATAGTGAACCCAGTGCACTGGAGCACTACTCTGACACAGAGTCTCAGTGTTCAGTTCCATCGGCTCAGTGTAAAGAGCATCTGTTTGATTTGTTGATAGCACACTGTCTTCTCTCTGTCCTCCTGCCTATTTCATTACCCAGCTCCTCTGTGCAGGTAATGGCCTGTCATAGAGAGATAATAGGTTGTCATACGGCAGTAATAACCTGCAGAAAATGTCTGCAGGCTTTAGACTGATGGCAGTAACTGTACTTATAGTGGGTGGCAGCTTCATATTAGAAATCCTTATATCATTTCAGGACGAAAAATGATTGAGGTAACATTCAAACAACTAAAATATTATTTTACCTTGACCCCTTGTGATAATATTTCTTGTAGTAATCCATTAAGCACTGGTTTTGTGCTATGGATAGGTTTGGATTTTCTCAAGCCCATCTAAATATAATACTGCCATATGCACAAGAGATATGAGTCTCCATACTGGCCATGATGCAATTCCTCTGTGACTACAAAAATCCACAGTCCTTGTCCTATTTTATTTCCCTTGTCCCCCGTAGCTCTATATGTCCATAGTGAAACTGGACAGCTTATGGTGAAACTGAGGGATTTTGTCATTTTATCATTATAAATATATTTACTGTAAACATAGAGGATTTGTGTAATTGGAACACCTGCTTATGGAGATTGTGTAAGTGCAGCCGGGGGAAAATGGACTTCAAGCATTAAAATCCATCTTGTGTGGACGCTTGGACTGATTAAAATCAAAAGGTGTTGGTTCCATCAGACAGGCACAAGATGAACCCCTAAAAACGTAGCTGAAATGCCCCCCATATAGACAAACCTTTACATGTGATGAAACGGAAGCATTTTAGTTGCATGAGACAGACAAGTGATGGATATCAAAACCTCGGACAATGTGGCTAGCCGTTGCGTTTCTTGTTTCTACTGCCCCATGTGTAGGTTGTGGCTCAGCAAGTAAACACTGTTCATTCAACAACAGCGATATGAACACTACATTGTTCTCTCAGAATTTTGCGTTTAACCAACTTTGTCGTTCTCTTAGCTACTGTGGCGCAAAAAGCAAGGCATTTCTGACCTGCCGCTGCCAAATTAGCAAATTAGGAACTCCAGCTGGAACAAAGTCAGCCCTGTTTTTGACTCTGGGTTGTTGATTACATGAGAGTAGCTGCCCAGGCTGTTTTGCTCCAAGAGTGGGCTACAAACTACTGCAGAGTAATGAGCAAAATGTGTTACAACCACCCCCCCGCTTCCTCCCCTTATGAAAAAAACATTGGTACGTAGCAAATGTTTAACAAGCCTCCCCGCGTTCCCCTTACTCTCTGGCAGCTGAGGTAGAGTGAGAAATCAGGTGGAAAGGCATTTAGCATTAAGACAAGAGTTAAGGGGAGTATTCTCCGTTCCTGCACATTAGTTAGATTTTCAGTTTGGCATGGTTTATTATGCGCATGACACGTTATGGCTGAGTCGCCTCCTAGTAGTCAATAGAGTGTCAGAACACGCAAGAGTGCTCTTTTAATGCTGCCCATACAGTGCTGCCATGATTGGCCCTTAACACACAATGCTTCCTGCTGGTCTCTTACGGTGATTTAGCATTTTTGCCCTCTACGAGTAAATGTGCTCCCTCACTCACTCCAGTAACATAAGCAGTTTCCTAATGCTCAATAAGGCAGATTCCTGCTTGCTCCAGTTTATTCACAGTTCAAGGTAGAGTACAGTAATACTATAAAAACATTTTTTTAGGACTTACTTCATAGTTTTGATTTTTACAACTTGACTCTTATTCTTGTTGTTTTGGTTATGATTCCTCCAGTTAGTGTTGACATAACCAAGATGATGTCTGAGAGAGTGGGAACAGGGCAACATCAATAAAAAGATGTCAGGTGGGGCAAAGTTATGTGCAGTTGGACAATCAGAGAGGTTTGAAATAAACCCTCAGATTAGCAATGTTATTAACAAAACCATATGTTTGGGTAGCATCCATCATGAATCCTTGAAACAGTGAAATAATCCAATATATTTTTAAACCTTCACTACAAGGTCATTATAATTAAGTATTTCTTCTGTTCATTGGAGATCATTTAAATTTCTGTTTCTTTGGTCTGAATGAGCAGATAGTCAACCACTCACCTGGCTCTGTCCTGTTTATCGTGATTTGACTGACAACGACTGAATGAAACTGCTGGAGTTGAATGAAATGACCTGCCATGTCAAAAGAGAGCTGAGTAAAAAAAAGGATTATTTCACAATTTCAGTTGTATATTTTGTCTGTTTTTATTACTCTGATTATATATTCTATAATATCTTGATTATTTAATATTGAACACTCTGAGTTTAACTTTGACCTACACTGTCCTTACTGTAGTTGTGTGCATGCACTGTTTTTCTGTGTAATGAGAGTTTATTACCAACATCACTTTAAGTTTTACCTCTGTGTTAAGTCTTCTCTTAGATAAGATGACTAAACTATACTGATTTATTTATAACTTATCTAATTATTGACATTGACATTGACATGGCTTGTCCTGTTGGATCTCAGCGATTACTTCGGTGAGTACTGTGTTTTCATAACTAAAGAATCAAGGCTGCATAAAAGAGACTTTAGTTGTAATAAACTTTGTCTGTAAAATTTTTACTCATGAAACTCCTCTTTGTTGGTTTATGGATGGTTCATCTGAGAGTATTTGCAAATAAGTTTGTTATTGGCACTCTAACGCTGTCTCTTATGGGTCAGTTTCAAAGTGGAGGAACCCATTCAGAGTTAGTTGCATAATAAGCAATCAATAAAATTAAGCGCCCCCCCCCCCCCCCTTCACATTCCTGAAAAGCTGACTCTGGGGATTGAAGGTTTTTCAGCTGACGGCAGCATGGCAGAGCTGTTTGATTCAGCTGCCGCAGCCTGTCAGCTAGGCAAGAGTTTCGTCAGACCTTTTTTGAATAATTGAACTCCCCCGGCCCTGAGAGCTCCACAGCAGTCACGGCGACTATTTTAGGGAGCAGGTACTGTGGCAAATGCTCTGTGCTGAAGTGTGACTCAGGCACACCTCTCTCAAATGGTGCCATACCAGGTCTAGTGTTCATTTATTAGTCCTGATGTGGTGTGATGACTTCTCAGATTGTGAACTAGTGGAAATTCACAGCTGTGCCAAAACTAAGATCTTTCGAAATTTTGAATCAGATGTCTCAGAAACTTTAAGAATGCGTGTTGAGAAAGAATTTCTTTGAAATTAATGTGTAATTTAATTATGCTTTGATGGTGTTAATATGTTCTTTTTTAATATGTTATGTCATCAAATTCAGGAGTCAGCTGGTTCTGGGGACGTCCTATTTTTAGAGAAAAGGACCAAAGATACACACATGCAAACATTAAGGATATATTTGATCAAAAGTCCAAGCAGCTGACTCCATGCCTGTAGAGAATTGTGGGGGCAATGGGGAGGTGGCACAAAGAGAGACTGGTGGGATAAAGGAACCAGAGCAAAATGGGAAATTCAATTTCCTCAAACCCCTATGAGCAATTATCATAATTACATAGTGTAGTGGGAGAAGCGAGAGTGGGGGGTTGTAACGTCAGTGAAGCGAAGCAGAAAGGAGACGAACTTTGCTGAGAGGAAATGTCCATGCTTGGGTCGGTGGGAGGATAAGCATGAGGAAGGGAGGAAGGTGACGGAAAGGTTGAAGGCTTTCAAGGGCCAATGTAAATGTAAAACAGGTGCTATGCACCAACTCACTGCTCATTTCTCTGTTTTTTCCCCCTGATTTGGCAACTGGACTACATACCCTCCCTACACTCTCTGCTCCCTCATCAAATCTCCTTTTTTTCCATTGTTCACCACCATGTGTAACAGTGCCTGGGATACATTTATGCTAAACTGGAGCTGACATTCATTGAAGCAGTTTTATTAGAATAAAATTGATACATTCTGTCTTCAGGGCTTGTGACAGGTTTGCAAAGGTTCTATAGTACCTTAGAAATTTTGAAACCTGCAAACTCAAACTGAATGTTTTTTCCATTAAAGGTGCTATATGTACGTTTTTGCCATTGCTACATAGTCAACATTAGCAGTAACAGCTTCAGCCATTGTTGCATTTATAATACAAGAGGTTAGAATACGCCCTCTGAGCAGTGCTACTTCCTCTCTTGTTTTACTGAGGGCAGACTGGATGCTACAGTGACTCACTATGGCGAAGTGGTATTATGAGATGGGAAGGGCTTGGTTAGCATGCTAAATTCAATTCAATTCAATTCAATTCAGTTTTATTTATATAGCGCCATATCACAACAAAAGTCATCTCAAGGCACTTTTCATATAGAGCAGGTCTAGACCATACTCTTTAAAATAGGTATTTACAGAGAGAGACCCAACAAATCCCACCATGAGCAGCACTAGGCGACAGTGGCAAGGAAAAACTTCCTTTTAAGAGGCAGAAACCTCGAGCAGAACCGGACTCAGGGTGGGCGGCCATCTGCCTCGACCGGTTGGGTTAAGAAGGAGAGAGAGAGGGGGAGAGGGGGGGAGAGGGGGTAGAGAATAGCGAGAGAAGAACATAGCATAACACGGGTTCCATATAAGATGTTGCTAATAGTTCCTTAAAACTGCCCTTAACACCACAAATTGTAATTTTACTGTAAATGTTAATATGCTTGTCAGTGTACTGGGTTGGTTTGTAAACAGACAGGCTAGCTGCTTACCCTGCCACCAGTTCTCATGCTAAGCTAAGCTAGCATGTCCAGACTCCAGCAAAGTATTTTACACAGAAACATGAGTTATTCTGTTCTTGGTAGGAAAGCAAATAAATTCACTTCCCAAAAAGTCTATATCACCACTTTGTGTTTGTTCACATGCATGTACAGTATATACACACAGACAACTGGTAAGAAAGACTGACAATACAGTATGTGTGCAGGTTTGTTAATATTCTCACAGAAATCACATAGTTTAATACTCATGCAGACAACCTCACACACACTCATGTCTTAAAATATTTTTTCACATAAACCCATAACGCATTCAACCTGCACACATATCATGCACCATTGAATCAGTTTCATAGCCCATCCCCACCCTCTCTCTCTAATTTGATTCATTCATTTTCTCCCAGCTCATTTCTTCCCCCTCTTTCTCCTTTTGCCTCTGCCATGCATATTAATAACACACAGATAAAAATGCACTTGATTAAAATCACACCCGGCCCAGCCACCCGAACACTCGTCCCAGTGCGCAAACAACACAATGACGGCTCTTTCTCCAGGGCAGGAGGCAGGAAACGAGAACATCCATAATGGATTTCATATACTTCATCATTAAGAGTCTTTGTGTGTACACACAATTCACTTCTCACCTATTTGTTTTCAGGGAAGGGAGTCAGAGTTGATTACCCGACTGAGCCGCAGTGCTCCCAGACAAAGTGTCCTGGCTGCGAGTCAAACGAAATGTGATTCCTCTCAGCACTGTATTTTTCACCCCCAGCTTTTCTTTTGTTTACTTGTAAATAGCATGTGTTTACTGACTGAGCTGCTGGTGCTGTAATTTGTCAGGATTTACAGGTTGTCATGCACTGAAGCTGCAACTGAAATATTTTTTTCATGTGCAGCAAAGATGAATGATTTGTTATCTCAGTGCAGTGTCTACCCTCTGGTGAAGATATCCATATTGATAATGAGACAAGAGCTTTCAGTGCCTGCCGGCTCCCAACTGTACAACCTAAACTGATGTACAGTACAGAGCAAAAGCCGTTACAGATTCATCAGAGAATCAAAGAGATTCTGTGACTGTAGACTGAACAAAATCAAAAAAAGATTTGGAACTCATCTCTGACACCAGTGACTTGTGATTTCACTTGACTTTGAATGATCCCCAAGCCCAACGATTAAAACGTATTTTTTACAAACAAAATTTTCCTGACAACAGATATACTTAAAATCAATTAAACAGAACAACCAATCACTATACTATAAACAGGAGAGAAAGGTGTGTTTGGCAGTGCACATCAGCACTCGACCAACACAACCACTCAAACTAACAGTTCTTATGTGGTATGTATGAGTGAACAGTTTTCTTGTACAAAACTTTGTACACAAAATTACAGAGAGTTATGTCATGTAGAGGTATGTTATGTATAGGGGAAAAAACATTTGATTGATTTAACTGATTACAATGCCTTAATAGTAATTTTATGAATGAAACTTGTCCACACATGGAGCTGAACATGTAGCCTTTTATAGCAGTGTGGGTATAGCAGTCTGTGGGCCTCAATTATGCCAGTGAACATATCTCGTGAATGGACAATTACACATGGAAAGATGGTATTGATCAATTTGGAACTTACAGGTTTGTGCTGTTATGGAAATTTTCCGGTCTGCCTGTAGAGAGTCAAAGAACAAGACTGGCAGGAAGCAACACACAGAACCACATGGCAGTAAGCAGTTCGGAGATGTGCCCCCCGACCAAGTGTTTCACCTCCCTTTTATACTTTGTGGTATGCCTCTGGCCCTTTGATTGAACTGCCAGAGAACATTTCTCTACATTTGGGTAAACACTTGGGGTACAATAAAGACAGTGGTGACCTCTCTCAGGAATTTACAACTGGTGTAATCTCCTGTGCTGATGAAGATACCATTTGCCATCTTCCTCTTCAGGAAGGTATTTACGGTGGGAGTATAACAGTAAGTTCATTAGGTCATCCTTGATGAGCAAAACAGTACAACTACAGACTAATTACATTAAGTATATAAGATAAATTCATTGTAATACAAAGCATGCAAAATTCCACCACAGTGCAGTAAAGAGAATTTACTCCATCTGACTTGTAAAAGAGGATAGGGATAAGGGTTTAAAAATGCTGTTGCGTGAGCTCTCGTTGGCTTACATGAACTTCTTTGCTGAACAAAAAAACTTCTTCCTACAAGACTGCTGATTGCTGTTTGAGAGTAAACTGTCAGACTGGCAGATTGAGTGGTGCTTGACATTTTCTTTGATCCAATCCATATCTAAATCCATAGCGCATTTCTCTATATTGTGATTATAAAATTGTAATTTTTGTCTACTCCAACACAGAAGGGGGATCTTTGTTGCTCCTCTGTTGCTCTTCTGAGGTTTCTATGGATACTATAGAACTTCATACATACATAAACTGATCAGTCACAACATTAAAACCACTGATAGATGAAATGAAAACCATCGATCATCTCATCACAATGCAATATTCTGCTGGGAAACCTTGGGTCCTGGCATTCATCTGGATTGAGCATCTGTGGGATGTACTGGAACAAACCAGGGCCATTGAGGCTCCACCCCACAACCCACAGGACCAGTGCCTGTCAATATATGCAGGTCCCACAGATACTCGATCAGATTGGGATCTGTGGAGGCTGGGTCAATGCCTGGAGCTGTTTGTCAAGTTGCTTGAGCTATTTCTGAGCTTTTTTTTTTTTTTTTTTTGGCGGGGGGGGGGGGGCGTTGTCCGGGGGGGGGGGGGCCGGGGGGGGGGGGGGGGGGGGGGGGGTATGCTTGGTTTGCAACAATATTTAGTTGTAGTAACACCCAGATGGATGCCAAGATACCAGCAGAACAGTATATTATAATGAGATAATCAGTGTTATTCACTTCACCTGTCATTTTTAAAAAATATTGTGGCTGATCAGTGTACAGAGTACATGTATGAAGATTATGTAGATTGTTACTATTGAGAGCTGAAGCACAGGGCTGAAGGGCCTGCTGCTGATATATCCCCAGTCAGTATTTAACATACAGTATATACATGTAAAATTGAATTGATCTCCAATAAAGAATTTTTTTGTTTTGCAACAGTAACCAGTGAACTAAGATAAAAATGTGCAGGTGTTTCAAGGACAAGTGTGGACCCACAGAAACTGTTGAATCTTCTCATCCCAAGGAGAGGTGTGTTCCTCTGGTGCTGTGGCAGCCCTCGACTAGAAAAAAAAAAAAAACTTTTATCTCCACAAAACCCCACTGTGTGCTCTCACAGCAACATTTACTATTTTCCCTCTCCAATTCAGTCCCTGTGGGAAAGCTGTAGAATTTGTTCATGATGACTAACCTGATCATAACGGTGAGCTCTGTTTGTGGCTTTCTGAGAGAGTTGTTTGTGTTCTCAGATGTGGACTGGATTACCGTGGACTGTAGGTATAACATGAAGGACTCAGAGCTTCTCTGATATCTTGTTCCTGCTCTGCTCACAGGATATTTCTGTAAATAATCATTATTGTATATATCAACATTTTATAGATTTTCAGAAACATTATCATTCTTTGTATGTGCATTCTTCCTTAATAGAACTTTCAGTTTGTTGCTATCTGCTTTGATGAATACACTACATTGATTTCACAGAGCTGTGTATCAGTCTGGATGGGGGTTGATGGGGTTTGCGCTTTCCTTTCTACTGCAACAACTACTTGTACGTTGCCATAAACATGTGGATGTTTACTCAATTTCCAGTGAAAAATAATATACAATGCTGAACTTGCACACACACACACACATTTCCCAAAATAAGACTTTCTGTAGAGGATTACGTCTGAGGTTGTATTGATTTTTTTCTCAGACTCCAGACTTTCTCAAAATTGTTGCAGTGCCGGTGAGTGTTTGAAACTCTGTTGTTGAGATTCTGTAAACCTAAATGGACCTTTAACACAATACTTTTTTCTCTCACATAAAGATACATCAATAAGAAATCAAAATGGGAATAACTCTTTTGAAATAGCAGAAAATTTGGTTTTAAATTGGTTGTGTTGGCAGTAACAAGCATGAGAGGATAGTAAAATCAGTGAATAAAAGATAGAGTGAGCTTCTGGTTTCCTCCAGAATTGGCAGTAAAGAGTGCCCGGGCAACAGTCAGCAGCAGAGAAACCAAACCACTGGTTAGCATCTAGGCATTTTAGGATTGAATGCACAGCTACAGTCAGAGCTGCCAAGACAGGATACTACAGAGCATATTCACAAGTTTCTATTTGGAGAAGCTTAATTCTGGAAGGCAAATTCAATAAATATTATCTTCGCTATATGAAATCTGATAGCTGTTTATCATTAATTCAGAATGATCTGTGATCAGCTTTCAACCAACATTTTGCTGCAGCTACCCATTTGTTTGATCACACAGAGAGCTCTGTTCATTCACTTCTGATGTTGTACTGGCACAACAAGCCATAGATGTTCTTTCTGTGCCAATCATTATGAAATACTGAGTGTCACATTTATTTTCAGTCTTTCCATATGTTGCATTGTGGCTCCTCTGCATAAAGATATGGAGATGGATGTGAGCTAAATAAAAATCATCCATTTTTTTAAGTTGTCCTTCCTTTCAGGTATCAATTCAAACTGACTACAGTCCACATTTACACCACCTTTATGCAAATATTGAGTTTGCTCATCAAGACAAACAGCTGGTGGCAGTGCTCCAAATCTCTTAACAGCACAAAGTTGTTGACTGTCCTCCTGTATAAGACAACACAAGTTGTCTGAGTAAGCAGTTTATCATGAACCATAATTGCATTATATTGTTAGGCGACCTCTATTGGCAGTAGTAAAAGCAAAGGGAAAGTCAGGTGATGTAGTATATAGACAAAATCCACGTCAGGAGGTGGAGACTGGGGTGCATGGATGGGTTTACAAAACACAGGACTTTGACACAAGAGGCCACTGTTCATTTTCAGTGTGAAACTGATCACTGCTTCACAACCTTCATCATATGTTTTAACCATGAAGAAGGTCCTCTAACCTTAAAGAAGTATTTATTTTAACCCAAACCACCATCTTTTCATAAGTCTAACCACGTGGTCTTTGTGTCTAAATCTAACCAAACTGAGACTGTTCCATGTTAACTGCACTCATATGGTTTTTATGGGACAAGCAGCATATATGGTCGCTTAAGTTGGAGAGCTTGTTGAAATGCTGCCATAGGCCTCATTTACCACTCAATTTGTGGACAAGTTTTGTTCACAGCAATGTTACCAAAGAGTAAAAAGAGGAATTTCACACCACAAAACTTCAAGTCCCACGGCTGGAAGTCATCAGACAAAAACACAACAAACTGCAGATTTAGCAGTCATATCAGGGGACGCTGAACAGCTTGAAAATATCAGTAAAGCTGCCAACAACCTGTTATCACAGTGGTGGCTGTGCTATGGCAGAAATAAAGAGGGTGCAGTTTAGTTAGATACTAGAAAATGTCTGAACTTAGGGAAATGGTCAAGGAGAGGTGATAGTCATAGAGATGGGAACATTCAATGACGGTGTGAACAGAACATGGACAGATCAGATCAGGAACACCTCTGAATTTTGTGCAACTTAACAAATTTGCTTCTTTAAGTGGGTCTTGTATTTGTTCCAATATTATCACTATCACTGTATTCACTAATTTGTTCTGTGTGCGTTTAAAAATTCCAACTTTCATTTAGTGCAATGCAGTACACTCTTATTAAGTTACAATTTGCGCTTAATGTAAATAAAATAAAAATCATGTTATGCAGAAAATTCAGAGACATAGATAATGGTAATTTGCATATGCATCTACTGTGACAGGGACACAGAATATAAATATCCTGGCATCTGGCTCTGTGAGAAGTGTACATTTAAATATTGTATAACAACCTGAAAGAGAAGTTTGGCTGTTTTCTGTGAGATGTAAAAACAAAACAAAAAAACAAAAAAAACAAAACAAAACAAAAAAAAGATTATTGAAGCAGTTTTCCTCTCTGTCTGGATTTGTTTGAATGTTATTTCTAGACATGCTGCTACTTCCAGTTTTACCATTCAACTCTTTGGTTCATTAATGGAGATAATTACAATACTTGTCATTGCACACAGATGTAATAACCCCTGGAATATATTTATATAAAAAGCCCTTGCCTTAAAATTTCCATCTAATTTCTCTTTTATCCTGTTCTGGAGCTTTGATATAGTATAATAAACTTAGCCCCATGCTGAACTCATTGGTAAACCTACCTGACCTGATAAAGGGAAAGACTGCTTTTTCTGTCAACAAACTGGTCTCATTGAATAATCTTAAAATCCACATAAAAATCTAAACACTTAAACTCCTCTACACCAAGACCTGGTTTTCACCAAGCCTGCACTCTGTTTACTATTCTCTTTGCGTCTGTTCTTGTCACATTATTTCATTTATTTTTCATGGTTACTGCCAACAAGTCAGTACTGTATAACAACATGTACTGTATGCTCAGCCAACCTTCCCTGTGTAAATAAAGGTATAACTAGAACTTTGTCCCTGCAAAGTTTTTCCAGTGCCAGCAGGAATCTGCAGATGGTGGCATGAAAACCAGCGTGTGCTAAAGCAGTTGCCACCGAGCAGAATAATGTACCATCTGTTGAAACACTGTCACCCCACAGCTTTGTTTGGCTCCCAGCAAACATTTTGACATTGAGTTGTTGTTGATAAGACAGCCTGCACCGACTTTGAAAATGAAAACAGAGACAACATCTGTAGTCAGCAACTTCCTGCAACAGGACCTAAATACGGTACAGTCTACAAGGCTGGTTCAATACAACTTTTTTATCATCCTGTAATCTCATGTTGTTAAAAATTGTGCTTGATGAAACCAGTGCTGAACTAGAACACCTCCTGATCATTGCTGTAAGCTGTGTCTCAGATCATGTTCTAAGAGTGATGTTGAATCTAATGACACCCTATAGATAGACAAACTCACATTATACAACATAGCCTGGGTACAGTCCAGTTATAATGGATAAATGAAAGCTATAAAGACAACAAGAGGGAAAGCAATGAAAAAGAAAGCTGCTGATGTAGCCTTGTACTGCCAGCCTGTGGGTTTTATCTCACTCATTTAATGCAATCTGGAAAAGCACAACAGGCGTTTGTTTGAGGCAGATGTCATTTTAACTAGGATTACTGACATCTTACTCCTTCTAGATATCACCACAAACCTTCCATCTGATTGGTTGAACAAACAAATTGATTTTCAACTTGAAAAACAGCAGTAAATGTAATATATATATATACTTGTACTAATATTTTTTTTTATGTAAGAGAGTTTTAGCATCTCTCAGCTCATTGTTTGGTTTTTAGCAAAAAAGTTGCTATAAACCCACTGTACATAACCCACTCAGCACCTAACGACAGATAGACAAAGTGCAGCATTTAGCAGCTAAAGACCCAGACATTTCCCTTGGGCGTTGGTGGAGACCAAAACAGAGCTAAAAGGAGTGTGAACATGTAACATGTAAGCCCAAGTTTTACAAGGCCATATGTCAAATATGTGTGATTGTTATCTTGTTGTGCAGTGCCCCAGTGCAGCTAATCAGTGCAGCTTTAATCAGGTTTTAGAGGCAGTGAATTATTACATCATCCATAGCTGTCGGACTGATCCAGTGGAATTTCTGATGGAGCTTGGTTGATACACAGTGGATGTATCACAGAAACATATTCTGATATAACATTTATATTGAACAAATCTGCAAGATGTAATGACTGAGCAACTGATGTAAACAAAAATTAAGCCTCCTGAATGTTAATGACGTGTTATTGTTTTGGTGAATAAAGCCACTTTCAGTGTAAAAATAATGACAGATTGACATTTACCAAGAAAATTGATTCTAATCATGCCAAACCTGTCAAATGCTCCTAATTTGAATTAAATGTAACACATTATTACTTTTTTTTTTTTTTTACCTTGTAGCCAACTGATCTAGACAGATGGCTGTTCCCCATGAGGCCAGTTCTGCTTGAGCTTTCTGTCTCTTAAAAAGAAGTTTTTCCTTGCTATTGTCGCTAAGTGCTTGCTCATGGCAGGAAATGTTGGGTCTCTATAAATAACATGGACTAGACCTGCTCTATATGAAAAGTGCCCTATTGTGAGCTATATAAATTGCATTTGTAGCTCTTTTCTAACTTACATTATGTGACATGATCTACTTTAAAGCTTCAGTAGAATGTTTAATGGTGTTAGCAATAAACATCCAGAGAAATTCCTCTGGTCTTTATGGAGTTTTTCTAATAGATGCAAGGCAGTAATTTCATCTAGGAGACAAGACCTTTCTCAAGGATATAAACAAGAAATAATGTATTTTCCTCACTGCAGAGAAAAATAGACATTTTGACTCAGATGATACTTCAGAAAACTGCAAGATCCTTGTAAAAACAATGATAATGCCCTTTGACAGTGCTTGAAAATTACTTCAATTTAATTTATGAAACCCTTTCTGAACTCCGAGCATTGACATGCTAAAGACAACTAAGACAAATATTACTTACTAGTGAATTCATGCAGGAAATTAGATGTATTTTCAACATTTTATGGTAATTTGGTTTCTAAAGGCAAGCTAAAAAGGCGACAGAAAAAAATATATTCTGAAGCGAAAATCAGATATTGGTCTTCAAAGTGATAAAGACAGGGCCTCCTGTATGTCCAGCCAGAGTTTCGGAATATGTTTGCGTATCTATAGACTCTGTTTCCATTCTAACTCTCTCATAATGTGTCAAACTGTACTGAGCTTTGAGGTGCAACATTCAAACCAAGAGATCATTAGCAGTCAAACTAGGACTTAACTGCTAAGCTAAAATAACGATCCTACTTCAGGAATTATCTGGGAGCAACCAACACAGAGTCAGCCTCTCTTACCTCTTTCTCTCCTTTTCTTTTCATCTGTTTTTTTTTTTTTTTTTTTTTTTACAAACCAGAGGAGCCAGAGTCTTTGAAAAATGACCTGAGAGAGAGAGGCAGACAGAAGCAAAAAAGGAATGAGGGGGAAGGGTTTTAGTAGCACACAGGCAAACTCAAGGGGCCACAGTATTAACAGGGAAAGGGCTTCAAAGCTCCTGGTGTTGTTCAGGGACCCAGGCAGGAGAGAGGTGTTGGGGTGGAGGGCAGAAGAGCTGCAAGGAAGAAGAGGGAAGAAAGAGGTGAAGGAAAAGAGATGTTCAATTCTTCTTGAGGTGGAAGTGAAGTCAGGCACTAACTAAATGTTCATTTTATCCACCTCCCTTCATTCTGTTGAGTGTATATATGCATGTCATGTTATTTATTGGAAGATGAATAAGTTACAGTTATCATATTTGACAGTTTGATATAAATAGGAAAGTCAATTTCCTGTTCTTTATGTCATTGCTGTAACACAACAGGGATCCAGCTCAAGATAACTTTTTCATTTGCTGGTCAAAACCTCTCTTTGCTCTGCTACACAGGGAGAGGTGTGTTTTATATCTAGAGGTTGTCTGGAATTAAAAGTTAGCATAAAAGAAATCATTAATATTTTAGGAAACACACTCTTTTCTCTCTGTCTCACAGCGTGAGATGAAAAGATTCACACCAGTCTCACGTCTGTGTGTTAGTTATGGAGTCTAATTTAAACAGCAGAAAGCCTGAAATATTGACAGAAGACTGAGTCTAGCTTGTCTCTGTCTAGAGTTAAAAATCATCCTTGCCAGTATTTCTAAAGCTAATTAACAGGATCATGGTCAGGTTGCCAGGTTTGGAGTCACTGTGACTGTACAGAGACCAAAACCAAATTTGTCAATATCTGTGCTATAGTTGGAGGTGCTTCATAGAACTGGCGGGCAGATGGATAAACTCTTGTTTGCCAAAAAATGCTGGTGTGTAGGTTAAACATACAGGACACAATGTGTTCATTAGATGATATTAGACACTGGGCTTTATGTTAGGTGACATTTTTGAGAGACCCAAGCAACCGGTTGCCACTGCCTTTAGTCTTTATGCTCAGTAAGGCTAACCACTTCCTGACTACAACTCAACACATTATTTAAGTCATTTGTTTTAAGTTTTAATGGTACAACCTTGTCTAGTTTGAAATAAGCTTGAATATAGGCAGGAAAAATAGCCAGTAATCAAAACGTTGAAATAGTAGACAAAATTTGCCAACTAAAAGGATATCACAAACCTCCACCACTGCAACAGCAACATCCAGAATCAATCTGGTGACAGAAAACACAGATACACGTTCTGGAAAAAAGTTGTTGCTACCAAACATGGGAGAAACTGAGTTATCAGATTTTCCAGATGTCTGATATTATAGAACCTGCTCTGTAGATGTAACAAGCCTGGGACGCTGAGAAAACAGTACATTTTGTCAGATGGCCTTTGCAGGCCTGTCACGAGCCCTGAAGACAGAATGAGTCCATTTTATTTTAATAAAGCAGGTTCAATGAAAATCAGCTTCCTTAACATAGATGTAGTTTGAAGTCAAACTGGCAATTCAGAAAAAAGGCAGTGTTCTTCTGTGGCTGTCTCAGTGTCCTCTGTTTTTTCAATCCCAGGCTGATTCACTGATGGTGAGATCAGGACTCTATGGGGGCCCAACCATCTGTTGCAGTGCTCCTTTTTCTTCTTGTCTCTGAAGATAGTTCTCATGTCACAGTTCTTATGACTGGCTGTACGTTTGGGGTTGCTGCAGAATGAATTTGGGACCAATCAGATGCCTCACTGTTGGTATCGTCTGTATCTGGTATCGGTATCTGTGTTGCCAAGTCAAAAGAAATCTGCCTTCAGAATCAACAGTGCAGGCTCCTGTAGTTTAAAATAAATGGCAATGAAACTGTTGCCTCATGGATTCTTTAACCAATCAGATTTCGGGTTGGCGAGATCAGGGCCTTTTAGCAGGCCAAACCATGACGTCGACATTTCCATGTGATTTGATTGGATGCTCAGAGAGCGTACTGGTCAGAGCAAGCAAACCGCATGTATAGCTACTTGTGCAAGCTGAAACATGTTAGTATAGATTTAATAGCTGTTTTTTCAACCCACAATGGCTGAAGGAGGAGGATGAGTTCAATGACTGTTGTAGAGGTTATCTGTGCATCTCCATTCCAACAATAAGTCCTTTTCTATCGCTTATGGAGGCTAACGCTGAAAGTCGAGTCTGCCCAGTTGTACTTCTCGGATAAATTTGAATTCGCTTTAGGGCTGAGAATGTCCGCTAGACAGAAGCAGTTTTTTGATTTGTCTACAAATAATCAGCAGTTTCAGTGAATAAAATGCATTTTACCTATATTTTATTGTTTATATCTTTGTCATTTTATTAGTTAATACTGATGCTTCTGCTGGAGATGTGTGTGGAGCAGCTGTGGCTGCAGTGTTTGGAGACCTGTTGAATTGTGTTAATTGGGTTTTTTATAGCATTGCTTTAGTAATGGCATTTATTCTGGTTACATGACATGCCTGTCTGTGATGCAGTGCTCTTGTAAACTGCGTTTCTGTATATTGATGATGGTTTCTATAGCCATGACATTAAGGTATTAAGGTAGCCTATTAAGAGGTGGGGTAGAGGTAGGACACCGGTGAAGGCCTGGGTGTGAAAAGAGAAATATGATATGATCTGATAGTAGGTCAGATGTAACATACTACAAGATGAACCTCCAGTCATTCCCAAGTCTCTTGGGCCTCAGTAGCTCTAAGAAGCTAACTATGTTTCTAAAAGTGGGACTTAGCTGTATACACAGAAGTAGATAAATACACTGATCAAGTAACATCCAGATGGATGCCAGGACCCACAGTTTCCCAGCAGAACACTGGATTGTAACGAGATGATCAATTTTATTGTAATGTTGTGGCTGATCAGTGTATGTTTCTTGTTTTTGCTAAATTTGACCAAAAAACATTTTCCACTGAAATATAAGATTAAGTGTTATTTAAACAAATCATTCACTTCAATCTGCGTACCAACAACACAACTTTACACATGCGTCCAGTGCATTGGTGATAACACCAATCCTTCCTATGTCCATGATGCATTTCAGATGATCTGTGGCTTTCTTCTCATTTTATAAGGTAATTTTTGCCTTATAAAGAGGAGGCAGAATGCCTAGGGACTTTGTTGGCAAATATCAAGCTGTTCAAAACCAGTAGTTGGAAAATTTGCCACCACATCAGGTATTTCAGTGCTATTTAACAGCATTTTACAGTTTTAACCCACACCTTGATCTTTCCCTAAACCTAACCAAGTGGTTTTTGTGCCTAAAAAACCTAAAAATTTTAACTCCAACAATGTGGAAAGAATTGATGTATGCACTGCTCACAAGTAGAAAGTGTTAAGTCGTGTTATTTGTATACAGATTGACTGATGGTCGAATGCATAACTGGTGGATAGGTGTGAAGGAAAATGAAACTGTGAAAAAAAAAAAGGATTGCAATCCTACAGCGTTTGTTAGAGATATGGTGTTTTGGCCATGGATACTCATCAGACTTCAAATTCACAATGTGAAACAAAAGGGAAGTCAAATCTCACATTAATACAATAACTGTGTCAGGTGTTAGCAATTTGGCTTTTGGATTGGTTATTGCAGGCCTGTGGCTTAGCACAGATTTGTTGTGTCACATTGTGAATTTGATACCTGTCAAAGCTCCATGAATAAAAACCTTGTGTGAGAGTGTGTGGGATTTTTACATGTTTTTTCACACGTTACCTTCTTACTTAGAGTTTTGGCCACTGTCTTGTTCATTTGCAAATTAGTTCTATTATACTTATTATAGATTAGTGCTAGAATCAGTAGTTACTTGAATCTGGCAGCTTGTTCATTTGTACATTTGCTTTCCTTGCAACTGCATCTACAGCTTTGCTTCTGTTATTGAGTTCTGGCAAGGCTCAACACCTATTTTGCTAGAGGGAGACATCATTTAATTAGGCTGTCAATGGCAGATTGACAGTTCTTCCCATCAGTAATACATCAACATTAACCTTTCCTACACCTTATTGGACATACACACCACTCACTGGGCTGTCATTGGTTTTGCTTATATTTACCAAGCTAGAAAAACATGTATGTCAAAGGTAGCCATATAAATATATTTGAATATTCATTCTTTGTGGCATTTTTATTCCCCACCCATGTTATGCACTCAGCTGTTCTTTGCACACAGCCAGGTTTCCAACATTTTTCCATGGTTGCTAGGAAGTTTGAAACAAAACTATAAATCCTCTTCATATATTGTGCTATATATACACTTGGTTTCCTGTGGCTTTAAAAGCTAGAACTCAATGTGGTGTCTGGGCACAGTAATGCAGTACTGCTTACTGATTTGGTTTTGTTTTGTTGTTTTGTCATGAGCGACTGGCTGGAGGCTGTTTGGGTGAGTGATGAGGAGCTGCGTCTGAATGAATGGGCTTCAGGGTGGCCGGCGTTGGAGAATAGAATCACATACACACAAATGCATCCACACATGACGTCAAATAACAGATGATACAGATGTCTAATGCCCCCCACCCCCCACCCTACATCTTTTATCTTGCTCTCTCTCCATCTTATTTCTCCTTTTACTGCTTCTGGCTGTGTGCAAATTCATTCGCTGTGAAAATGTAAGGCAGCTTCACACTGCACAGTTTCATTTAGTCTCCTATTCAGTTAGCCACAAAGTCTCTGCATGCTGCTCTCACCCACGTACCAGATGAAATTAAAGATCTCTAATCAATCATGTAAACTGACACTCAAGTAATTCATTGGGGAATTAATATCACATGTCTGGTCACTGACATTCTGGGGTCTTCACCTTTATTGCGCCCACTCAGGATGGATGTCTTCCTGAGGCTCAGACATCATGTCCAGTTTGCTTCTACTGAAGTTCGATTGTGACTGACAGGAAAGTTGAAAGTGGATCAGGGAGTAGTGCGGCCTTAGCTTTGGCTGTCATCACTACAGCAACACACACTTTTAACCAGCCTCACAATGTTAGAACAGTTCTGACTCGTGCTCTTTTTAAATAATACAGCTGTTAAATGGCTTTGGTCAGGTTTCAGTACATGAAACCTGCTGGAACAAAACCTATTAAATTAATTCCTCTAACATATCAGAGGGTTAGACAGGTTTGGACAGCGTTTTGCTTAGTTTGCCTAACAACTATTTTGTCTTAAAATAACAGTTCACTTGTAACAGGGAGAATGGTGCCTCTGTCATTCCCACTCCACATCCTGACTGCTTGTTCTTGCTCTATGTAACTTTTTTGAGGGGGCACAACCTCTCTTTAACTGAGTGATAGTCAGCAGTTTTAACAGCTGGTATCAGTTTGTTGTTCTTCTCAAATATTCAGCAAGGAAACTATCAAGAATTCCAAAGAGACTTTGGTGTGTTTTTGTTACAACAACAGCACTTTCGACTCAGGAATATGAAGAATATACACCAGCTGTGTTTCAGTTCAGAGAGTGCGACTATACAGTCGGAGCTCCAGCCAAGTGATTGATAGGTTTTGTTCTCTGTACACGAAAATTGCTCAGACTCAGGGCCCCACAGAATTAATAACTACTTGTGACTGCAGAGGCTATTGTTGCGAGGAAAGTTACATTTTGTTGCGTTAAGTTTGCACTGTACACCAGCTGTGGTGATTGCTGTTGTGTATGTCATATCTGAACAAACCTTTTTTTCTTCCTTCTCTTTGCAGATGCGTAGCACTCGAGGTGTGTCTGTTTGGCCTGTGGGATTTGTGGGTGGCAGAGCTTACGAGCGGCCTCTGGTGTCTGGGGGTAAAGTTGTGGGCTGGTACACCGGCTGGAGACCAGATAGACCCTTCGCCACCGACATGGCAGGTAGGGAGCAGTTTGCAGATCTACTAAAGTAGAAAGATTATTTGAGCACAACATTTACTGTGGTATAGCTACAGTAGTCACGGTCCCCAGAAGATGAATGCTTATAATGTTAATGACCCCCCAGACTTGTCTTTTAGTGTCACTCTCAGGTCAAATTCTACTCTTGACTAACACTGTTTCTATAACAAGGTATTTCAAAAACTGATAGGGAAATTACAGTGAAATTCACTGAGCTCATTCATGCTCACCTGAGGATGGACCATTACTATTTTGGACTCCATGAACTTACTTGTAGGGCCAAACCCATGCCAAAATATCAGTTTTGAGATTTTGCTGCCGATTTCCATGACAATCAATGAGCACACACACTTCAGTTTCGATTAAATCTTTTTAACTAGGGTGTAATGAGAGAGTTATTGTAAGGGAAATGTAAGATCCACGATTTTGACCAGGATATCTTGGACCATTCTGCCTTACGGATCCTAAATCACCTTTTGTATAACCATTAAGATAAACTGAGAATTTTGACAATAGGATGACATAATCTTTCTTGATCAAATCTTGAATCAAGGCACAATAAGGTGTTTAAGTTGTGCTGGAAGCAACTGAAATTATTCCATTCAACTAGCAGGTTTTTTATTTATTTATTTTTGCTTCTTTTACATTACGTTTAAACAGATAAGTGGCACTGGAATTTAATACTACTTTTTGTAGGGTATGACCTTGGTTAAATGCCATCCCTTGTCTCTTTGCAACTTTTGTTACTATTTGCTTAATTTTATTTAACTCAGCAGGACTGAAAAAAAGCAGGTTACATTTGGATAGTTAGTCAAACAGTACAGAATGTTTGTAGAAATCTCATGGCACTTGGTCAAGGTTCTGTGGATTAACTGGAGATTTTTCCCTATTTAGGAAATAGGGATGAAATTAAATTTTGATTCCTCTATTTAGTAGTCAGTTCAGTGATTGATTCACAGATCACAGAACAGTTAAAGTCAACTAGACTGTTTTGGCCTGCTGGCTTTCATCAGAGCAGAGAACAAACACAAAACTATAAGCATTGCTCTTTCTTCCTGTGACTTTACCTGCAGTCAAAATTGTTTCTGAGCTCATTTTTATAGATGTTTATAAGAATGAGATCGATCGCTTCAATTTCGCGTTCTGGCTGTTTGCTCTCCACACAGAACTCCTTTCTTTTTCAGATTGTTTCCTGGATAAATCCTGGAGCAGTTTTGAGTCTGAATAAACCTGAAGCAAAAGCCTGATAATAGAACAAGCCAGTGCTGAAGGCCAAAAAATCTGGTGTCAGGCTCCACTTTATACAATGCGCAATTATTAGTGACATGTGTCATCTTTATAATTTTGAGGCTGTTTGATAAATGTTCCTTCTTTCCTGTAAGTATTGTGATGTTGTTTATTCGTAGTGGTTTTAAATTTTTTGCTTATTTTATCGCGTTGCTCAGTTTCATAGGTAAATTATACTACTTATCATAATAATTCCATTTTCTGTTTCATATACGTTTGAATTGACATGTGATCGTATTAAATGGGCATCAGTCAATAATTTTAGTCAAGCTCGTCAGATGAAAGCAAAGAGGTCAGTCAGATGCCTGATAAAGAAAGAATCAATGGATTTTTTAATGGGTGATAATTTGCACTTCCTGGTGGTAGATGCAGAGTACTGTTTCCCTTATTTTGCTGTCATCACTCATAGCATGCACCTGTTTCCACCAAAGCATTCGCTTCCGACATACACCTTATAAAACAATCTGCTGAAACCAATCAAAATCTATTGAGAATCAGCAATAAGATAAATTATTCATTTTAGGTTAAAGTTCTCAATAGGTATAGCACTGTTTTTTGACCATACCTCTTGTGTGGAAATAATTGCTCCTCTATAATACAGATAGAAGTATAAATTTATTGCAGTACTGGGGTTAACTGTGAATGGGTTGGGCCCTTAGAGTATCCAGCTTTGACAAGGACTGCTATTTGCATCCCACATCTGCCAGCAACCAACTTTGTAAAACTGTACCCTGCTCATATGGCGTGAGTTTAGTTTGGAAGCAACAAATCTTAAAGGAAAATCAATTCTCTTTTGTCTGTATGTTTACTGATTTAGGACAGAGTTAGTATAGCTCAGCATAATACCCAGGAAAACAGGTGAAAACAGCGACTTAGCTAGAAACTATAGCTGCCAACACGCCTCTAAAGCTCACGGGTGTCGCACAGTTCATCTCATTTGTTTAGCTGTGGTTTTTTATATTTGAGTAATTGTACTAATAGACCGCTGATAGTAGACTTGAAACCCAACTAAAGACCATACACACAAGGAAGTACTTGACTGGTGAATAAACAGTTATCTGTAGTTACAGTACTCATAAAACCTAAATTGTTGTGGGCGCTTCTTTGATCAGGTAGTATCTCTCAACCAGCTCCATACCTCTCATTTCCTCTCAGAAAAGTGGCAAAATCCCAATAGGATGCTGGTTTCCTGCAGTTTGAATCTTGCTGCTTGAAATCAACTCTGCAGTAGTATGAGTGACTTCCGGTACATCTAGTTGGGATCTTAGATGGATACACCACATCTAAATTTACATACTAGTTATCATCCTATTGTGGAAGTAAAATGAATAAACATCGCAATCATTTCCTTCTCTGTATAAAATTCCAATCAGAGGAATGATCAACTCTCCCCCTGACCTGAAATATCATCACTGACGAAATAATAACTTTATGGTCACCACCATTCTCCACTTCTCTGTTTAGAATCTGCTGGTTTTGTTAGTAAATATGTGTGGTTTTGTGTGCAAATGATGTTTGTGATCATTTCCAAACATATAGCTCAGGGCCTCCTCTCCTGACACACTGGATGGTAATTAAACCCATTGTGAGCTCACTTCACCCTCCAGGCCAATCCCTCCATCCTCCTTGTCTACATCACTCACCTTGCACACACACACACACTGTAATTACAAACACGCGCACTTATACCTAATTACACTGTCAGTTTTGGCGCTCTAGATTTAGAGCCACATTTTGTATTAGGCATTTCTTGCTTCATTCTCCAAGAACAACAATGGCTGCACCGGTGACGCCCCAAACTTTACTCACTCATTTATTCAGGTTTCAATGGGGTGTCTGGCTGGTGGGTGATCGTGCCCTAATAGTATTGTATTGCTGGCCAGTGACTCCCATCACTATCTGGTGGCTGAACTAGGGGCCTGGACAATGATGGTGTGAATTTATTCACTGCTGTCTGTGATTATGCGTGCACTGCACACACACACACACATTCACACAATTACATCATACAGATTTTGCAAGCACACACCTGCCAGCATGATTAATATGAGGAAATTAACATGTTTGAGGACACACCTTTATAGCCATACATGCAGCTTTCCAAAACCGTTCAGGCATCATCTTTGTAAACGGGATATATGACTACAAAAATACAAAGGCTGCTTTTGAACACTGTTACAAAGATGATTGTGCAGCGCTGTTGAAATTAATTACTTGTGCCGCTGGAGGCGTTCTGTGAGATGAGGGACCACGAAACTGACTTAACCCCGGTAGCCAGTATTTATCAACTTCTGAGTTGGTGAGATGGGAGGCAGAGGAGGATAGAGACTGGCCAGGGCGTTATTAGCCATGGACTACTTTCTCCTACACTGGAGTACTGTGTAGTAAGGCACAAGTGAGGCAGAAACAACCAAGAATATGGGAAAATACGAGAAATGGACTACAGGGTGAACTTCTAGACTGCTTACCAGACTCATCTAGATCTAGCTTCAAACATATTTGATATTTAAAATTAAAAATCTAGATAGCTCACTTTCACAATAGCCAATAACATTAAGTCCCAGAGCAGCTGACAATTGTATTAGTAACATTAAATTATATATAACAGCTATACCACCCTTAGACTGATATTAAAAGCAGACCTCCGAGTTTCTCACGAAGAATGACAGGTGACTGGATATTGCCAAATAGTTTCTCATCAGACTTGATTATTCATTTGCTTTAATAATCACCAATATCACCATGAGTGTGATGTGCCATTATTTTTAGATCTTAGGTATATTTGATTAGAGAGAAAGACATGTTTCAAGTTTTCTCCTTACTGAGTGTGGTGACTGGTACCAGATTTTAAACTCTATTTAAATAAAGCTGGCTGTTTATTATGACAATAATATACATATTTGGTGGTTTGGCTCTATGAGGTTTGAGCATGAATTGTCTTGAGTTCTGTAAGGGAGATCTTCTCCTCATGTTGTTTCATTTGCTTATGAGCTGTAGGGAAGGAGTAAAGGCAATGTTTGTATGGACACAAAGCGAGGCAAGCAGGGTGATGGTGATCTATAAATGGATATGGTGATTTTTACAGTATCTGTTTTTCCCGCATCCTTTTACCCGCTTCTTCAAATCTTCTCATTAAATTGCAGTCATCTGAGGCAGATCGTTGATAAATCTCTCGTTAGATTGAGCACAGTGCCGGCTCAACACAACCATCCACTGTTACACCTTGAATAAACCGCCTGTGAATTACAAGTAACCCCACTACAAAATTATGTTTATTAATCACCACAGACTCCAGTATGTTCTGCCCAACCCTTTGGTACTTTTGCACCGCTACTCATAGGCCAAAATAGTTGTGCCTGGAATGTACAGTCCATGCCTGCAGCCTACCGCTTTATCATTTATTTCCTGCAGTTAAACTGTAGTGCGTCTGTGTTTAGAGAGCGAATGCTTACGTTTCCTGGCGTGGATCTGATGTCTCACATTTGTATGATATAAACTGGTGATTTCGACAGTTAATTCCTATTGGCTTCTAGTTGAATGAGCATTATTGTGTGAATTCATCCTACTATGTTTTTGCCCTGGAGATAAACTCTTTTGCTATCTATTGAATTGAAAATTAAATCATAGGCAGGAACAGAGACAGAGGACAAGGATGACTAAAGGAGAACAAAATTGGCATAAACACCGTAGTGTGACAAGTGTGATCTTCCTCGACACCAAAGTTTCAAGTCCTTCTGATGTGATAATGGCTAAGTTATTCATGTTTTCATTTGTTTTCATTTTCTTTCTTTATCATTCATTTATCAAGTTAATTCAGCTCTTTTGAAGACTTTTATGTATTATCAAAATTTGGTCATTGAAGTTTCAATCTGTTTCCAATTGACTGATGCTGCATATCGCGATAATCCGCAATGTCTTTGTACGGTCAGAGTTGATTGATCTGTATTGGATGGTATATGATTGAAGCATCAGGATGGGCTAAAAGCTCTGGTTTAGTAGTCAAATGGAGTTCAGGCCTCACCTCCTCCTCATGATTTGTGACGTTCATAATGATATCTTGGTTGACTGATCGTCGTTAAATGCCGTTAATACATTATCTTATTTGATAGTTCAATTCTAATTCATTGATAATCAATCAGTATAAATAATTTCTGATCTGATCTGTTTGACAGGTGATACTTTCTTGGATCAGTGGACTTTGATTGTTTCATCATTGATCTCTTTTGATCACTCCCAGGTCCAAATCATCATCGACCAAGTGATCTGTGGTTGGGCTGGCAACTGTCTGAGGTGAGTGCACATCGGTCAGCAGGATGTATAATTGTTTCTGAATAAAAACTGATCACGTAACAATTCAGACCCTATATTACAGTTACTATATTAAGTTATCCTTTAATTAATTCATAGTTCAGATTATCCTCTTTAGTATAGTTCTCTCAAGATCTTTCTTATTCACTTCAAATCAGTATTATTGATAATTCTGTGTGGTACTGATCTATGGAATCAACTGATGGATTCTGAGGTGGGATAAGTAGATGTTTGATCAGACAACCTCTTGGGCTCAGAGGCTGGCTGTCTGGCCTGCAGTGTCTTTAGAGCAATGGCCACTGACAACCCTAAACAGCTGCAGTGTCTGTCAGATCTATGTGGTTTTATGAGGTATAAATCAGTGTGGAGTCAGGTTTCTGGCTCTGAGTTTTAGTCTCAGACTTTTACTCCTCATCTTCATGATCTTCTGGTTAATCTAAGTAAAGTACAAACATTCAGATGGACTGAATCTCAAATGGCTGGTTTATTATGTCTTCTAACAGGATAGAGGTGTGTAACAGCCATTGCTTCAAATCATGGCTTGATCCTTGAGGGAGTGATAAATAAAACGTTGCATGTCTGCAGTCTCTTTCTCTCTCCTGTGACACTCCAACAAGGTTCTCCTGGCCATGTCAGGTTCCTCCTGGATCATGCTGCAATGCACGCTCAGTCAGAGGAGGAAAGAGGAGGCCTGATGGTGAATTACTGCAAGTGAATTCACACTATTTTTTTATTGGTGCCAGAAACGTGCCACCACTAACAATTTGCATAAATAAATATTGATAGTTATAGATAACTTGAGCAGGATCTGGCATTTCTGTCTCTGTCATACTCAAAACCAGAACTTTAGCATCCTCAGAGAAATGGCTGTTCGCTTGTCCAGACCATGTCTCGTGTACTGCCATGGATCTTCGGTTTTAAGAATAGTTTGACATTTGTTTATCTCTGAAATTCAGTGAGTAACCTAAATGGGTACAAAGAATTCAGGAGTAAACTGGTAAAGTAAAAAAATAAAACTGAAACGAACAAATATTACAGACACTAAAATATGTAAATATCATTGAAAATTTTCAGGGATTAGTAAATTAATGCCTGGCAGCCTTCTTGCAGCAGTGAAAGTAAGTAAATAAACCCTTCAAAGTTAATGCAAACAGCTCCTATAGATACCAACCTTTGATTACTTACAGACCCGAACGTGTTGAGATGAACCACATTGTACATCCTCTGGCGAATTTTTAGGAGAATACTGTAGTGAAGTGAAGTGAAGTGCTGTATACTGCTATCAGAATGGTGAGAAAAAGGCAAGTAAAAAAGGAAGACAGACTGGTTGGTCAGGGGTTCAATCTACAGCAAGATAATGAACTAGATGGTGGCTTTAGATGATGGAAGACCAGTGCAGTCTGTAGACTTGAACCCCACAGAGCTGATTTGGAATGAACTGGACAGAAGGTGAAAGCAAAGCAACCTACAGTGCATCACATTTATGGGAACCTCTCCTAAATGTTTAATTTCCATTGTGGAAAAATGTCATTGGGCTGCTGAATGACTCAAATATTTGGATTAAATTTAGGATTTATGATCCCATGATTCATTTCCCCCCAACTCTATCATTTAATTGCTCAATGTTTTAATCTCACAGTACATAATGAGGTGCTCTAAAACTTGTGACCAGTAAAGTATTCTCCTTCTGAGAGTGAAATGAGAACAGATACCAATCTCATATCTGTGCATCAAGCATATTGCTGTATCCTGGATGCTATTAGCAGGAGGAAACAGCTAGCCTGGCTAGTTTGTTAGATGTATCTAATTTGTTTAATCCATACACGGAAAATATATATATAAATCAAAACCAGCAGAAAAAAGTGATAATAGTTACACACCCAAAAACCCACAAATTGTTGTTTTTTGATTAAACCAAACAAGATACAGAATCATTCATGACTTATAGAGGTGTTTGCAGGTGGATGTTTGACCTTTGGACAGAGCCAGGCTAGCTGTTTTCCCCTGCTTTCTGTCTTCACACTAAGCTAGGCTAATCACCTTTTGGCTCCACCTCTTAACACAGACATGAGAGTGGGATTGATGTTTCCTCTAACTTCCAGCAACAAAGCTCATGAATACAATACTGTTTTATATTCATAGCCTGAGGAGGTAGATTGTTGTTGTATGTTAGCTTGTGAAACTTGAGCTCAGCTGGCGTGGCCTCAGCCAAGCAACTGATGTAGGAGTTATACAAGCCACCAACAAAACTTCAATTCTGTTTGAGCCTCAAGCTAGTTAGTAAGGAAATGTAGAGAAACTAGTAGATTGATGTTTAGATACAATCACTTAATATCAACAGGTTTTCTTATTTCCTATTTATTAGATTGACTGAATGAGTCATATAACTAAAACAACAACAACAACAAAGACATACTACCTAACATTATTCATTTTATAAGAATGTTAAAATGGATACCAGAGCAGTATAGTGTCCCAAACTTTGTCTCCCAGGTAATTAACTTCACCTTACATTTATGTGAAGGTCTCTTCCTCCATTCCTATTTCTCTCCACTGACTCAGCAGGAAGGCTGAGAGAGTTACTCAGCAGGCAGGATGAAGGGGAGCTGGTGCTGATGGGATTTGTTTTCAGCCCAGTAGGGGTGTCCTGAAGCTGCAGTGTGGGGTCTTAAAGGGAAATAACACAGAGGACAAGAAATCATACATACCTTACATTGTTCAGCTATTTGTGAACAGAGAAATATTCAGTTTAGGTCTGTAGAGCTTGTTTATAAGCTCACCACTTTTGTTACTGTTTTCAGACACATTAGCAATGTATCTCCAGGCAGTGTTGGTTAGTTGGTCAATCAGTCCACCACTTTGTCCATCACTTTGGTCCAGACTGAAATATTGGATGAAAATATTGAATGGACTACTATAAAATTTGATTTTTGTGTTCCCTCTTGGTTGAGTTGTAATGACTGATGGTGATCAGCTGATCTTTCTGCTAGTGCCCTCACCAACTTGCAGGTCACAATTTCAAATTTCCCAATATTGTGGTTATATTTCCATCAGCCTCGGGTGTTTTTTGTGTTTAGCTTTTATCTTAGTGCTAAATGTCCCCTACTCAGCATGTTAATATTGTCACTGGGACAATATTTGCATACTGCATTTAGCTCAAAGCTTCAAATGAGCTGCTAGCATTGCTGTAGAAGCATATTTTATATCTCATACTCAATGCAAGGTGTTAAGGGGAGTGCAGCCACAAATATCTGAGACATATGTTTGAGGCCAAATTATGCTAATCATTCACAGTTCTTGCAATTCTCATGGCATCATTGTAGCCCCAATATGTGATTACATTTTTTAGGAGGTGCACGTCAGCTATGGCATAGCATAACCCATTAACATGTAACCATAAATAAGGTTTACTGCAAGTCTTGTTATTCAGGTACTTATTTGAGAAGCCTAGTCCAACACACTCTATTTCCACACCAGAAATGATCATTTGCCTCCTCCTGAGGACTCTCAGCTTTCTAGTGATAAACATATTCTCTGCATATGTACAGGTAGAAGGCAAAATGTCAGTAGCATCACCTGAAAAAAGACTGACAATTAATTGAACAATAAATGCAATACACAGGTAGATCATATTAAGCTGAAGGTCAATTACCAGCATTTGTCAGCTTTAAAAGAGGTTTGTCAATTTAATGTTTTCAATACACAATCTAGAATTTCAAGAGCAGCAGTCAATAGAAATGCAAAATTATGTAGCAATAAGTCATACCAAACCCAGACAAACTGCACACCACTGACAGAAGAGTAAAGACCAGTGTCTGATCATCAGGCAGAGTGGTCATTCATATCTAAAGCTAATCATGAGCTGCTGTTCTTTACTCAGTGCTCTGCAAGTGTTTTTCCAGCATTATCCACAGCTCCATCTCTGAGCAGTTTGTTCTGTCAGTAAAGGGTCAGCTGGAGGTGGAGGCAAAAAGATGTAAAGAAACTCATCATGTGTCACATCCAGCCCTCTTGCCTCAGGGTCAGACAACACATCAGATGTGTGAATAATATGTTCTCCATACACATGTTGACTGGTACAATGTAAACTGGTGGACAGTTAGCTTTATCTTTCATGTTTGGTGTTTTGCCTTTGATTTGCACCTTAACTATATAAAGTGAACTTGTAGATAATATGAGTCAACCATAAGCATTATGGAAAATGTTTCTATCACTTGTCTCATAATCAGAACTACTTTTCAACCTTCAAGCATATGTATGGTTGTAAGACAGTATCTTTTTGCTTTCAATATAATTATGTAGTGTTAGACAACCAGTTTTTTCCAATTACTATTTTTTCTAATCAGATTGATTAAATCTGGTTGCTTGCCAACCATTAATCCCCACCTTTGCTACAACACACTGCAATCATGAACATTTTGACTTCCATCTGACTTCCCCGTGCTTGCCTTCTCATCTACAATACAATTATCACAGGAGAATGGCAGACCCCTGTGGTAAATGAATTTCATATCAGCCATATCATAATCATTAGATTCACTAATGCACTCCATCATTTTCTACTGTGATTATAACAGACTCATAATATGCTTTTAATTCATGCTGGCTAACCTTCTCACCCTTTCTCTGTCTTTGCTCTACCACTTCCTTGTCTTCCTCCCTATCTCTCTGCCAGGTTTTGCGGTGAACCTCCAGGTGATCCTGGCGAATCCACGTGCGCTGTTCAAGCGGCGCGGCTCCCAGCCTGGGATGCAGGAGTCTGACTTCCTCAAGCAGATCACCAAGGTCACTGAGTTGGAGCCCAAGGCCAACAACTGCACTCGGGTCAGTATAATGCCAGTCAAGGACCTCATTTGCTGCTTGTGGCTCAAATCAAGTTCTAATAATAATATGCATAAAGCAGGGGCATTGCTAGGCATAAAGCTCTACTGGGGCACAGGCCCCCTTCCGCAAATTCATCCCACATAGTTTCTTTCACTGATATTGGATGAAATACATATTTAAATAGAGGTATTAAACACATGAAATTGTGAAAGTGGCCAGGAGAAATGTGCTGTGTATATGTGGTTCCCGCTCTGTCATTTGTCAAGGTGTTACTCAGAATGTAATTGTGGATTTAGACAGAACGTAAAGAAATAATGGAGATTAATCAAAGTGAATCTCATTTCATGGAGCAGAAGTTTAAGTATTTCACTGTTTGTTTTTTGTTGGCCTCCAGTAGAAGCCTGTGGCCTTGTTTAAAAACTGTTGGCAGTATCAGAGGGATTGGTGGGGAGGTATAAAGTGGGTCCTTGGGCCAGGCGTGCGCCAGTGTGTCCTGGCCCAGAGGGCTGGTCTCCTCTGCCAGAGATAACTTGGTGAAGAGGCCCCACCTTTGGATGGAATTGCCACTCCTCCGGTGATGGCTTGTGACAGGAGAGTCACAAGAGTCGGCAACATGGTTGCTCTTCCCTGGTAGATACATTGCCCACAAGCTGACCAGGCAAGGGGCTGCCCACATCAACAGATCCTGGGATACCTGCAGCAACCATACAGATCTGGTGCCCCCTTGGTGGTTTATATGGTACACAGTTGAGGTGTTGTCTGACCAGATAAGTACACGTTTCCCCCTCAAGTATTGCAGGAAGTGCCTGAGGGCCATGTGCACAGCCTGTAGCTCCAGAAAACTGACATGCCTCAAGCAGTCCTGAGTAGACCACTGCCCCTGGAATGCTCTGTTCTGCCACAATACACCCCATCCTAAAGGACAGGTGTCCTTTCTGACAGTTTCCCATCGAGATGGGACAGAGCCCATGGGGACGCTGCTCATCATATAAAACCTCTTCCTCCACAGGGCCAGAGTGAAGAGGCACTGCTGTGACACCCTGAGCCTCCTGTGCCTTTGCCACTTGGCATCCAAGTGAAGGCTGTTCAGCCACCTCTGCAGAGGACACAGCAAAAGTAAGTCCAGGGGAATGACAGTTGAGGCTGCTGTTAGTATGCCCAAGACACTAAGAAACTGTATGCACGGCAATGACCTGCCCCTCTGGAAGTGGGGAAGGAAGTAGAGAATATCGTCCACATGCTGAGGGGCTCATGGTGATGGAGTTTGGAGCTACACCAATGAAGGTTGTGATCTGAGAGGGAGTCAGAGAACTCTGGATGGTGCACAGATCAGCCAATTGTCCAGGTACGAGATTGAAGAGGCAAGAGGGTTGCTGCTATGCCTCATCTGAGCTGCTGCTGGGAAAAATAACCGATGCCAGCCCCGAGGCTTCTGTCCCCGGCCCCATGACCTTTGGAGGTCCTAGCGGATGGCGGTTAGGGTTTCTGGCCCAAGGTGGTCTGGAAGGCAAATGGGCAGGGCCATGAAAGTCATGGAGCAGTCCCTGAGCAGCAGGGTGCTGAGGCCCATAGTAGCCACTGGTGTGAGCCAGTGGTAGGGAGGGGGCTTGGGGGGTAGCCAGTGAAGCCCTAGGCTGTCGCCTGGTCCTCCCAGCTTGAACTGTATGCTCTAGTGCCTCCAGGGTCGCTAGACCAAACAGCTCCCCCATTCTTAATGGGACACCTCAGACGGTTTTCCTGCATATACCCATCAATTCAGTTCAATTTAATTAAATTTATTTATATAGCATCGAATCACAACAGAAGTTATCTCAAGGCACTTTTCATATAGGGCAGGTCTAGGCCGTACTCTTTAGATTATTCCAATTACAGAGAGAGACCCAACAGTTCCCACCATGAGCAAGCACTAGGTGACAGTGGGAAGGAAAAACTTGAGCAGAACCAGACTCAGGGTGGGCAGCCATCTGCCTCGACCGGTTGGATTCGAGAAGGGGGGGTAGAGAATAGAAAAAAATGTAAAATGGTATCAATGATACTAAAGAGGTATTAATAGTAATGACAAAGTCATAAATGAAATTGTAGCAGTAATACAAGAAGCAGTAAGAATAATTTCTAAATAAAACAGCAGGTGTTGAGTGGGGTTGTATGAGCAGCAGGAGACTTGTCATCACAGATCAGATTCTACGGCTCCGGAGGCAGAAATACCTGGGACTGCTGCAAGACTCAGTAAGGTAGCACAGGTGAGGGCACAGGCAAGAGTACCATCGCTAACTGAAGGCACAAAGTAAATACTAGCACATGTTGGGAGTGGGGAATGGAAACACCTCCTTCACCAACAAGGGATAACAATTAACAAAGGCTACTATAATAACGAATAAAGTTTGACCAGCAAAGCCCTAGAGCTGATCAAAACAATTGAGAAGTACTTCAGCTTGTGACAAGCTGGGAGTGATGGCAAGTACGCTGTCCTCACTGTGAAAATTAACCCCAATAAAGAGTATTATAACAACTATGCCAGGAGTGGCAGCGAAAACACAGTCCTTGCCAACAAATCTTCATAAACATGCTACAGTTAGCTTGGCTACTTACCTTAGACATTGGCATCAATGTTAGAAAAGACAGCCAGCGTATCACTCAGTCAGACCGAAAGTGAATTTCTCGGGCTGAGAGCAGCGGTGGGAGACTCCCACCTAGAAGAGGACATCACAGTCTCACAGTGGGAAGAAACTTTGAGCAGATCCTGGATGCAGGCACAGCTGACGTCTTCCACCTCATTATTTTCCTCAAGCCCAAAAAGTGCTGAGCTGTCTTCCAGGCTGAAGTCTTGGTTGTCCTCGTTGTCTCTGACATCTCAATCTCCTCAGGTTTGGGATCAGCGAGAGCATCAGAGAAGGACTCTTTGATGTTTCCTTCTTGTCCTTATCTGCAGGCTTACCCTCCTTTTTCTCCTCACGCTTCTGCTTCTCTTCTCTCTCAGCTTTGAGCTCTGTGGAGAGCTCAAGGTTGCGTGAGAGATGATCATTGAGTTTTCAGCTCCTCCAGCTCCTTCTGCAGAATCAGTTTTTTCTCAGCAGCATCTTTCTTCTCCATCTGGAGCTCAGTGTCAAACTTTTCCTGTCTGACCTTCAGTTTTTTGTGAACATAAACTTGTCACAGCTGTGCTTCAGGTCTTCTTGGAGAACCTTGTTTTTGTCATTCTCCATTTGGAGCTCAGTGTTAAGCTTGTCCAGACTGAGCTTCAGGTCTTCACCTGGAGCTCAGAGTTGAACTTGGTTCTGGCAGACTGTGTACGTCACCTGCAGCCCCTCATAGTTTTGCTGATGGTCTTTCTTTTTCTTCCTTTTGATGCTGTTCCTCACCTGAGTGGTAATCTTACTGGTGCTGAGGGTTTCTGCATCACTGTAATTTCACAGCCTCTCTAGCTCTCGTTTTGTCTTTTTCTCCATGTTGATGAACATTTCTTTCAGGTGTTTCTGTAGCCAACTGTTGATTGGTCTCCTCCAACTCATGAGAAAGTTGGATTCTCCAGTTGAATTCTCTACAGCAGTTGGCCCTCTCCGTGCTGAACACGTCCCTAAGGTGCCAAATTTCTTACTGTAGGGCATGGCTCTCCATCCAGTGGTCCTGATTCCTACTTACCCGTCCAGCGGTCCTCCGGTTTTGAGGCATGGAGGTAGAACTTTCCATTTTTAGGTGGTAGAATTGAGTCTGAAGTGGTTCAAAGTTGCAGTTTGTCTCTGAACAGATGTCTGTTTCAGTGGTCTGCTTGTGTTGTCCATAGTAGTATTCACTTCCTCACAGTGGTGTGTAGTTTGCTGAAAGGTTTGAAATGGTGTGGTGTTCTGGAGAGCTGTAGCCTTACATACAGTAGAGCCCTGATGATGTCATAACACATAGAATGCAATTTTGACTAAAATGTTGGCTTTGATTTACCATTCCATTCCATTCTATTCCATTCCATTTTTTGTTGGTTTGTTTGTTTACATTCAAAATCATAATCTGTGATTTAACTGTGCCCCACAATCAACAATCAAAATGGGTTTAAAACCTGCTACTAATGTCAAACTGATTGACAGGGCCAATGCAACAGTTTAACACTGTAGTGCTCTTTTTATCAGTGATCACCACAAAATATACCTTTCCCATTCAAAAGTTCAACCCTTCAGTGAAATCTTTACAATAATCTGGATTAAAAAGCATGGATTCACCTATGCTCATATACTGTAATATGGCTGAAAACAGAAACCCTGAAGTTGGTATATTATATTACAGAGAGCAATGGTGCACGTGCATGCATGTGAGCAAGTGCACTCACACAAATGTTTTGACAATTGACAAATTATGTCCCTAAACACCAAACCTATGTCATTGGTGTCTTTAATTTCAATATACATATACTCAGTGAGGCTCAATAACCTTTTATCAGTTTTAACCAGAATAGCTGTGCAGTGTAGGATGAAGCTTGACTGATGTTGCACAAGTGTTATTTTTTCCTCATGACCCTAATGTGAAGCCTGGCACCTTGTGCAGCTTGTCTTAAAATTGCATGCAAAATAGTTGAGAGAGCTTTTCAGATTTTCATAATGAGCTTTCCCTCCTTTTCTACATATCTCAGACCTCGACCATTGCAGGCACAAGAAAAAACAATATTATCCGATGTGTAATGGCCTGTTTTTTGTCAATAGCTTCCCCCTTTGCTATCATAGAAACTTAAGACAAACTTAACACTCAGTTGAACCTCCTGCCATTATATACAAGGGGTGATTAATGAGTTTGTGGCCTAAGGGAGAAGGAGATGAGTTAATAAGCTCTTACATGCACATGCAGTTCAACTCTGAGTGATTATGCAGAAAGTTAGATGTTAATAACTTTTGTGGTATTTCTTTAATTGAAAATTACAACTAAGCACTATCTGAGCAACCAGAGCTGCTTCCTCATCATGGGGAGAGAGGAAGTAGTCTGAGGATGTCAAGTCAGGTGAACAAGGCAGGTGTTCAAATCCACATTCAGTACATGACTGCATGAACGCCAGTATTGTCTATTTTCTCAGACAGTACTGACTTGTAATTCCCCACTACTACTTTATTTAGCATATTCTGTGAGCAGCTAAAAATATGAGGAATATAAATTGCAGTAGAAAATTATTTTTCTACTGAAAATGAAACAGTCAAGGTGATTTCTAACAACTTTTGGTTTCAGCCTCAGTCAGAAATGGACTACAGATTTAAACAGACTGATACAAACACAGATAGTATCTTTGCTTTACACCCATAAATTCTGTGCAAAATCCTGCCCTTACGCTTGTTATTTAATTGTCAAAGTTCACACAGAGGTAACATGCAGTTTATATTCTATTCTATTCTGTAAAATGAAAGTGATTTTTCTCTGTTTCACTTCTCACAGTCACTGCTGTTTGATTATGCAGGGCAAGATTGATCGATTAGATAATAAGTGTGTTATCGCACTGCATTGACCTGCGTATTGGAGGTGGATGACACAGACTAGGGTTTAATAAAAGCCCAATTTATCAATCTTAATCTAGCTCTTGTGTTTTTATGTGTGTCTGGGGCAGATATTAAACTGCGGTCATAATAATGGCCACCATCACAGCTGTAGCTAAACATGGTGCATCTCTCCACACTATTGACAGCATGAGTCATGCTTTAAGCTGTCTAAACTTAGACATTCACAGCTTGAATTGGATAGAAATGGCGTTATAGTGCTATCAATTCTAGTTGTGCGCTTCGACAGCTTAGATCGATGCAGCTCATCTCAAATTACCACAGTCCCTGTTGGCACTTGGTTTTATGAAGCCACTCATCCTCTTGACAACCATCACCGAACAACCTTAAAGGACTTTTTGTGAGAAATGGGTTCTATTATGTTTTTACGTTTCAAGGAATGAGTAAGCTAAAAGCGTCACGACCCCTGTTGTTCCAAACAGGAACCAAGGCTGAAAGTGGAATTCATTTACAGGCTTAAAATTTGATGAGAACGTTTTTGCCTCTAAGGATGGTCAGGGGTATCATACTGTGGGGAACAGATGAATGAACTATTCAGGGACCCAACATTGGCAAAGCCATTAAGACACCTGGGATTAAAAGTTTTGTTTTTTTTTTCCTCCCATTTTAAAATTAACAATGCTTACATTCTTACACTCTATAAATAGGCAGCTGCGAGTATCCATAAAGCTCTTACTGACCCTAGGAAGTCTCTTTACCAGCCCTCACTGTGTGCTTGCTGGGGGTGCACGAGTTGCAGTCTGACCATAGTGATAATGCTACCAAGCACACAAGCAACAGTTAGCCCGGTAGCTGTAACTTAGCTGCACTGCAGGGGTCTGGCATTGGTTTGTTAGCTGATGAAGTAATTATCAAATGGCAAGCTTGCCAATTTACCTGCCAGATCAGCCCCGGGAGTTTGGATGAATTAGCAGACATTATCCACACAACACAGTAGTTTGCTACCAATTTGTACACATTAGCAGGCAAGCTAATGTTAGAAAGCATTAACCAGCTAAAAGCACAGTAATCACAATAAATTTCACAGGCTTTGCAGTAATGTTAGCTCACCTGTTCAATAGGAAGAGAGCCAGCTCAGTGTCGGTTTTGATCCCCAAAGCCAAACAAAGGTCCCTCCATAAATCAGATAAGTCAAATGCTCTGCTGATGTTTCCCCCAACATCAGTTAAATTCAAGTTTGGCCAAAAGGGCTTCCTGAGATAAAGTTTTCTGTTTTTTGTTCCTGCTTTTGTGTTGGAGTATTTCTTGTGCTGAGGGCCAAGCTAATGATGGTACATTGCTGGTGCTGTAGTGGTGCAGAAGAGAGACTTTGATTGTGGCAAGGCACTTGGGAGCGAGCAACCTGAAAATTCATTCTTTACATAGAAGTCAGTCTATATATATAGGCAACAAAGAAAGTCAGGGAATTAATCATTCCTTATGTCACGTCACAATCCTTTCATACATTAGCAATAAAGAAGCAGTTATTACATGTAAATTCTTTCATACAGTACCTTTAATTTAAACTACAAGCTTTTTTCTACTGTTCTCTTTTGTCACAAACACAAATGGAATTCTGTTGGAATACTGTTTACTGAGGTTTTAGCACATACATTATCACACATGTATTCTGTAATATTTGCTCAAATGTATGCTCTGCTTAAAACACTTCATTACTGATTACCCTAATAACCACCACAAATGCATGTGTCAAGTCACTGAATTAGTTATCTGTACATAACAATGGATGTATTAAAAGGAGAAGGGAGTTCAGTGGGGCAGAACATGGTCAGGGCTCAGTTACACCCCTGCTGATGATAAGGCTCGAACAACACTGAAGTTGCCAACTCAGTCCAGTAATTTTGTGTTGTGGAGTGTGACAGAAATAGCAGCATCTAGGGTGCACAAGGGTTTTGGTTTTTAGTTTTGTTGATAAATATTTAGGCCAGTAGAGTGAGTAAACTGAATCATTTATTCTGGTAGCTGCTTCTGTCCTTCCATTACGCCACAGACTGTATTTTCACTCTCTGTGGAGATGCCTTGCCAGGGATCGACAAATATAAAACCTAAATTTACTGGATCACCATATGTGTACAGGTCACATCATTGCACTGTAAGTCCCTAGTGGGATATGGGTAAATGCTTCCTGCAGGGAATAGGATAAAGACCCCTGGAGCTGCTGGATCATCACTTACAGCTGTCTGCTGCTGCCGCTGCTGCAGATAGCTCTGTGTTGAAACTATCATCATTATCAGCCCCATTACACTAATGGAGGTGCCCTGCTGCTGATATTAATACAGGCCATTAGCAGGCTATGACATCATCAGTCATCACCCAGCACTGCACAGACAAGAGGATGTGATATCAGCATTTATCACGTCACAGTTACAAAATCAGCAGGATGTGACATCATTACTGACAAAGCCTCTGTTGTGCAGTTAGAGGATATGACATGATTCATAAAGTACACTTCCTACACAGTCACTTATGACGTCACTGGTCATACGTCCTGCATCTGCATGGACACTATAACTTAACTAATCACTTTAGACAACTGTGACATCATCACTCATGACACACAAGCAGAGGGAAACAGGTACCCTGGTTCTGTCCAAAAATCGTCCTGTCAGCAAAAGCTCACTCATATTACTTTGTATTTTGTTCGTTTAAGCCATACAAAAACAATAGTTAGAGTTTGTGGTTTTAGAGAGTGTATGATCAGCAGATGATCTTACACCTACGTTTCTGTTCTGAATAAACAGCACATTAATGAGTGAGGTGTGCTGCTGTGAGTTGCAGGGTGGGGCCTCCTTGGATCTGGCTTGTCCCGTCACATCCCACAGATGATTGATTACAGTGGGATCTGGGAAGTGTGGAGACCAGGTCAACAACCTTGGGGTTCCCTGTGGTCCTCAAACCATTTATACATAACTTCACCTATACCTATTTATACCTAACCTATCAGTGGTTTTAATGTTGTGGCTACTCAGTGTATAAAAGCAGTCTATTTACCTGAGCTTGGCTGGTCTGAACAGTTGTGATTGAAATGATTTTACATGACCTCTTCAGCAGCTGTGACACACCCCATCTCCAGGCTCCATCCACTTTGGGGAAAGGATCTAAGATCAGATCGCAGAACCTGAATCCTGACCTTGACAATGGAGGCCAGAAATGCTCATCTGATGGCCGGGTCAGTATGTGGAGACGTCTGACAGGAGCTGTAATGTAGTTAGAGCAGGAGAGTAATGGCAACAGACAGCAGTGACAGGTCAAGAAAGGAGGGGGGAGGCAGGAACAGATGGAGACAGATGATAGCACAGGAGGAAAAGGAGATAGAGAAGAGGGGAGGAGAGGAGGGAGAGTAAAAGCCCATATAGAAAAAAGGGGATAGGTAGATGGATTGATTGAAGGTGGAGATTAAAAAGACAGACAGAATGACACAGAGGAAAGAACAGGGACACAGGGAGGTCTGCTGTGCCATGGAGTGAAAGATTATACCACTGTCTGTTTCATCTGCATTGGATCTCAGGTTTCTACAAAACGTAATTTTTACTTGATTAATGTGGCCAAATGCATTTCTGACCACTATTGGGTCTGGTTCGTGTGATTTGATCCTCAGTGAATCTTGAGTGCATTTACAAATGGATTTCATGCATTTTGTTCTGTCTGTTCCATTAAGGCATAATTCTGGTTTGTCACAACTTTGTCACAAAAGTTTGTTCTTTACCACAGAGATGGAGTAGTTGACAAAAACAGTCCTTAAAGAGCTCAGAAGACCAAATCGAATTCCATAACAACCGGGGAAACTCCATCTGCTCAGGAAGATTGTGTGATATGATTAAAAGCTCCACAACTGCTACTACTAGACCTAGCAATGTGATTGTTTTTGTTTAGTTGGGTCTCAGATTTGTCTTTTTGGACATCATTTCTATCAGGAGCTGTCAATTTTACAGAAAAATAAAGTTTAAATGAATTAGAAATGAAACATTATTTGTTCAGATTAATTAAAAAATGACCAACATAGCCAAACCTTATACTAGTTTGTAGAAGTGACACAATTCTATTCATTCATGGTGCTTCTATGAAAAGCTAAGAGGTTACTTCAGATAATGCCTCCACGCTTGCAAGGCATAGCCAGAGACATTATGTCTTTGGGTTGTCCAACCATTCGTACATCACATTTTTGTGAATATCTCAGTAATGCTTTAAGGCAGTTTCTTTAAACTTTTTACAAACGTTCACTGGGACTCAAGGGTGAACTGATTAGATTTTGGTGGTCAAAGGTCAAAGATAAAGGTTACTGTGACCTCACAAAACATGTTTTTTGGTGTCATGACCGCGATATCTCAGGATTGCCTTGAAAGAATTTCATCAAATTCAGTGCAAACATTCACTTGGACTCAAAGATGAACTGATTAGATCACGCTGACCTCATGCTCTTGTGAACGTGATATCTCAGGAATGCCCGGAGAGAATGTCATTCATTTCATTCATGATGGCAAAAGCTACAAACATAAGACCCAAGTTGCAACTATGCTGGAAACTGAGCCATCCCAGATGTATGTTATTATAGGGTAAACCTATAAGCTGTAGCTGCCCAAGCATCCTTCCACTGCCGCTCTACAAATTTCTCTGATGGGGAGAAACAAGGCTTCCCTCCCCTCATGTTATTAAGAATAAAAAGCTCTAACCTGGTAAAGCTTTTTGTCTCCAAGTTGCCTGAGGGAGGAGGAGAAAGAGAGAGCAGGAGATGGGGCTGAGAGGTAAAAACAAGTGCTAGGCCATAGAAGAAAAAGTGGATGTAATGAATGAGGAAAATGGAGAGAAAACTGGGAGGGAGAGGCCTGTGTCCAGGGAAACTGGGAGGACACACACCGACTGCATAATTGGTACGTGCGCACTCACATGCACATGTGCAGTACCATTTTCCCCATAGCTCTAGAGTGATGCTTTAGTGGCTGCTACATTAGCCTTGTTAGATATGCAAAGTGGGCCAATTAGCAGCACAGTGTGCAGGAAGTGACATGTTCTACCTGAGGAAGCCCAGAAACAACGGCAGTGTTCACAGCCAGCGACAAATCATGTCTCTGTGAGTGTGTGTGTGTGCGTGTGTGTTGCTTTGGACACGAAAATGTCACACACCTGAATTATAGGCTCATTAGCTATGGGCTAAAAAAAAAAACATTCTTACTCTAAATAACCTCACTTGAATCCCAGAGGAATGAGACTCATCCCTCTCTCCAGGAAAATACCAATCTTTGCATCCACTGCAGTGTTTTCTCACCAATATGCTGCTGTGAAATTGGCTGCAAACACAAGACAAACATCTGCAGTGAGTCGCGAGCCGCTTTTGATTTGATCCATTTCAGGAGGTGTCAGACTGTTTCTTGTGTGTGGAAACCCTCCTGGCAGACTGGTGAGCATCAAATTCAACAGGAGGAGGATACAATGCAATCTCTGTTTCAAAGAATACAGCAGTGTTTTTTTATTATTTGGCAGATATTCTCTGAACATCATCAAGGAATGAAGCCTGTACTTCAAAAAGTGTTTTCAGTGAGGGAAATAAAACTGCCCACGAGCTTTAGACAAGCATTTTGGCATTTCATTAAAAACCAGACAGTAGCCAGTCACTGCTGTTCACCTCTAATGATATGACCTTGGTTTTATCTGATCTAGAACACTAGTCAGACTGTGTCCTGTAGGGTCCAGCTGTATTGTGGGGGGGGGGGTCTTGGATCTGTATGTGTGATACCCAGGCAGATCCGTACAGACTTGTTCAGCTCTGATCACGTGGTATTACTATCACAGGAGAAAAAACTGAGTGTGGTCTGTGAAGTGCAGGTAAAATGACACATATTTCTACCCTTTGATCACTAATTGGTGGAACATCATGCTGGTGCTAGAGGTGTTGTTCTGTCTGGTTGGAATGGTTCACGTTGGCCACAGCCCCCAGTTGCTCTGTCAATACTTTGCTTCTGTAAAGACCGTTACTGCAGTGATCCAGCAGGGCAAGAAACACAAGCAGTCAGATGATCAGACAGATGGTAAGGAAGCTAACAGTTTAAAGATTAAACCACTTTGTTTAGAAAATCTCAGTAATAATCCTTCATCAGATCATTCGACTCATCAATCTGGACAGAGTGCAGTTTATTTTATTTGGACAGGAAGTCACCATTTTAGAATTTTCATCTTATGAGCACATTTTTGATATGATATGACCTGCACTGACCCTGTGGCGGCCACTCCTTCAATGGGCTATAAGTGCAAAGACCCATTCATCGCTGCTTGCAGCTTTAGTTTTACTCTTTGTCTTCCTGTCCAAATGAATTTAGCCAACCTACAGGTTTGTTTAAAATGGTCTGATCATCTTGTCCCTTTCACCATTGGACTATTTTTTAACCGCACTCGTAGAACTCAGAGATCACATTTGGAGTTATATTTTATTCACTTGTATTCTCAACAAAATTTATTGTCTAGCAACTGAGTTAAAATCATTTCCTTCTTTATAAATCATTTGCAAAGCCCATTAAAAAAAAATAAATACATATTTTTATATCCAGGTTTTCTAGCTAGCAGTTTTTCTTGCAGTTGGTGGGGAATTGACACCAACAGTCAGCTGAACTGTGTGAAACCATCTGCAGGAGTGTGAGATAGTGTGTGAGATTAGGTGCAAACAAGATGGGGACACGCACCCACTAAAAACATTGCTCCATAGCGCTACTAGAGCAAAAACCTGCACTAGATACCTTTAACTTGCCTTAGTGTTTGAACACAATCTTATCAGTATTGGAAGGAAAGATGGCCACTACTATGAAAAAACTTGATATAAGTAAACAGCACCAACCCTTTTCAGTGTTGGTTTCAGGGTATCATGATTTTCTAAAAAAAAAAAAAAAGCTTCATCAGACATTTTTCTACACTGACGCACACAAAAAATTCTTCAAAATATCAGGTATCAGCAGCTTCATTCCAAAAAAATATCACCTTAATCCTGAGGTCTTTCACTGTATCAGTAAAGCTCTGCCATCCACCTGCATCTGTGCAGTATTTATCCAAGCATAACAGCCTGTTCATTCTTTTTTAGTGACTAGCTTTTCCACTGTCAGCAGATTTCCTCATTCTTCTACCTCTCTTTTTCAGGTGCTGGTTTGGCACACTCGCACGGAGAAACCACACCTTGCAAATGAGCCCAAACATCGAAAGGACACTGTGGTTATTGAGGTGTGAGAGGAAGAGTTGAGCAGAGGATCCAAAAGAGAGAAGCTGATTGTGGCTGCTCATTATCTTTTGGCTGGGACTAAAGACAGCACCCTGCTTTCTCTCCTTATCGGTTTAATACAATCTGTTCATGATGGACACAGACTCTGAGGAGCTGCATGATTCAAGACTTCTGGCTGTCTGTCAAACGTGCTTTGTGAGAACTGGACAGCAGTGAATATGTTCGTTTTACAAACTGGGATGATTTGGACTGTTCATTTCCTCCATCCATGTCTTGCTGATGTAAAAAAGAAACAAACTGAAATTGAATTAGAATTGTAAAAAGAGAAAAATAGCCATGTGAATCATTAATGTAATTTTTAATATATCATTGTCAAATTAACTGTGTTACCTTGATTTAATTGCCATAAACAAGGCTTGTGGTCCAGCTTATAGTTTGTGGTTGTGGTATTGTAATGCTGGTCTTTCTCAAAGTTAAAGAAATTTTAAACACTTTGGGAAATATGCTTATTTGCTTTCTTTCTTGAGAGTGACATGAAAATATTGGCACAGAGCTGGAGTCAGGAAGTGGTTAGCATAGCACCTTGTTTCCAAGGCGCACTTACGCAAGTCAAGTGGAAGACCATTCATTCCTACAAGAACCTCTGCATCTCCAATGTGTTTGCAAAACTCCTCCTTCTCTTTTCCCTTTTTTTTTTTTTTGGTCCAGAATTTGTCTCTGGTATGTTGAAAAATGTGCAGTGGATTTTGGACAGACCATATGCACTGTGTGCCACAGGAAGGTGCAGTGAATTTGAAATTAGCTAACATTGGTAGAATGCTAACAGAGTGCATGCATAGTGGTTGATAATTGTTTTAACAAAGTATTTCACAAAACTGGCTACACACCTGGCATGGCTGCTGTGGCATTTCTATCCATCCTAAAAGACATACATGTCCTTGTGTTGAACACTGGGGGTGTACTTTGTATATTATACAGAATTACACAAAAACAAAACTGTGTGGAAATAAGCTCTGAAGCTAGCTTAGAAAAAAGACTGGAAGCAGGGTAAAAAGCTAGTTTGGCCCTCTCTTAAAATAAAAAAATATATATACCTATAAACAAATAAAACTAATTTATCTCATTCATTTAATCCAAACATAAACAGAAATGTAAAAAATGACAATTTGTGGTCTTAGGGGAAATTATGTGGTGTCATTATTTCTTTGGGAAAATATCACACACCAGAAATGCTACACAAAAGTACTGGACAGATGGATCAACTGCTGTTCATCAAGAAATATCTCCAACACAACTCCACAGTAAAATTGACATTTTACATTACAATTTGTTCATGATTTTTTAAACAATCTAGGCACAATATGTTTATTTGCTTTAAATGTGTTGGTGTATGTATTTTTTTTTACTTCAGAGAGAGCTAAGCTAGCTGTTTTCCCCTGCTCTCAGTCTTTACGCTAACCATGTCCTGATTCCAGCTCCATATCCAATGTACACAAATTGTCATTGTTTTTCTCATCTCACTCGTAGAGGAGGGAAAGCAAGTGTACCTCCAAAAGTATTGAAGTGTTTGTTTCAAACCAGACCTTGCATTACCCTCCAAATCACCCTCACTGAGCAAATTACAATTTTGAAAGGGAATCTTTTTTTTTTCTTTCAACATAAGCTTTTTGCCTAAAGAGCTTCATTTGTTCCTAATGTCTTCACGGTGGCTCATACCTGCAAATCAGATGCCAACAGAAACAGTATCATTTTTCCCAGCTCTGGTCATATTTGTTGACATTAATTACATTGATGTCTCAAAGTTAATGTGGTAATGATTTATTGATGCCTAAATGCTGTGTAAGTCTCCTTTAAATCACTCTGAACTGATCATATATAATGAACTGGAGCAACCTCTGCTGTCCTCTCATCCTGTATGTATGTGAAGTATGTGATCAGGTTTGAAAATGGCACACGTGAAGTAACAAGCAACATCTCTCTTGACAAACTGCCAACAATAATGTAGAGTCTGTGGCCTGACAACAAAGACAACTTGCCTCACAAGAAAAAGCACCTGCCAGCAGAGGAATAAAAAAGAATGAATTGAGTAGACGGGATATAAACAGCATATCAGATCGGCTGCTAATTTCACAGCACAAATGTCTAAAGAACCGTTTTCTTCAGTGTATTTATCAGCAGTATTGCCTTAATACTGAAGTTTAGAGAGGACTGAACATGTGTTGGTGTTTGATGAACACACAGGAAATAAAAACTGAATTAAATACAGGATTCAACAGCCTTTATTCCAAATGACCCCCTTGTAAAACCTGGAACAGAAAAAAAGGAGCAAACAAAACTCCCAAAAGATAAAACAGTACTTATATAGTTAAAACAGTCATTGGACAAAGATGAACACAGAAAAAAAATCTTGCTATTTATTGTTTAAATGCACGGAAACCACTTTTTTTTTCTCTGTACTAGGCACCAGAAAATGTAAACACATTGGAAATAAACCTGGAGGACATTAGATTTATTGAATATGTTTCTGTGTCGTTCACACTTACCACACATGTAACAGAATGCTACAGTTATTGCATGACAGAAGGACCCTGTGTATGGACATGAATCTTGCTGCGTTGGCGCTCGGCAGTGTGATCGTAGCTCTGTGTGCGTATGTGAGTTCTGTTCATTTCTCTTGCTCTTCTGTTCTGACTCTCACTAAACAAGGACTGGACAGTGATGATGGGACCCATCCAGCGTTTGCATACAGGTCCTCTTTCTCTGGCACTGTCCAGTCCTGTTCCTCCGTAATGTCCTTGTCCTGCCAGTCTAGCCCTCTGATTGGTCGTCCAGGTTTATTTGCTTTATTTGCTAACTGTGCTTCTCTTGTACTGCACACAACAAAACACCACAATAAAGATGTCGGATGGCAGAACATACGATTATAGCATCATATATGGAAGGAGAAACATTTTGGGTGTCACACTGGTCCAGTTTTGAGAAGAATATAAAAAAGTTAGGAGGATTTCCTACCCTGCAGTTGGAAGTGAACTGACAGTCTTTATCTCTGGGTTGTTCCCTGGACAACGATCCTAGAGGCGAAATGACAGCCCAGTGAGAGATACAGTACTGCTCTGCTATTTAAAGTGCAGAAAAGATAAACCATTGTGATTGCAGAAAATTTAATTTGTCTGGGGAACACAGACAGAACAGTTTATTTCAACAACAAGGAACTGTCTTAATTGGGTCAGAGCCTGCAAGTTCACTGAACCGGCCTGCTTTGGTTTTAAACACTTAAAACATCAGCAAGGTTAAGAAGACACCCAGGGGGACCCAGGCCACCTAGCAATTACTGAAACTTAAAGGAACCTTCATTTGAGCTGGTTGTTTAAATCAGCTCGTAGTTTGAGAAACAGGGTTGATGACCATCTCTGATAAAAAGTACTGATATTTCGGGTAACTGGCCAGACGGTGTTGTCAAATTCAGAGCAGTGAATATATATACACCAGTGAATTCAACCTTCAGATGTGAATACTGCATCCCAGGACTGTTGTGGCTGTTGATGACCATGTTGCATTATAAAGGGTTGGGACTTAAAAGACTCAGACATTGATTTGGTGCTTTCAAGATAAGGAGCCGGAGTGAATAGGTTGTGCTGTTTTCAGTTTGTCCTTCCTTGCTGTGTAGTCCAGGGCAGTTGTTGTAATAGTAGTTAGCTATTTGGTGATATGAGGCTAATGGGAAATGTTAGCACCAACAGTGAAACAGATGAAATTAAATGGACTTTTATTTTCACAAGTCTGTGCTGAACGATTATTTAACTAATGTCTATCTGATTCAGGTATGGAGCTAACAGAGGCACCATTCCGTTTGAAAACTGAGTTAATTGCTGAGTCTAGAGTGTCTTTGTGTGCAGATGTCTAATTGTATGCCAAGATATCGAAGTGAACAGAGCTTAGAGCTAGGTATTTTATACTTGACAGAGTACATCTGTTTCCTGCCTGCATTCTTATGTTAGGCTACCTCAGAACTAATTCGATACTCTAGCAGACAGATATGGAAATGGTGGATGATTAAAAGTGGGAAGATGTGGGTATTCCCAAATGGAAACTATTTCTTGAAGTTGAGAATGAAAGGACAGTACTAGCTATATTGCCAAGTTAAGAATATTTTTAACAATGGCAGCCCTGCAGGTAGTGCAGTTATTTCTAAGTTTTATTTTGGCCCACTTTCTTGCACATGTAGGTCTTTTTCCTGATGATCTTGCAACCTTCAGTTTTATCTTACACCCAGCCCTGAGGTTAGAAACCACTGGTGTATATGATGTTTACTGGCTGCTGTGGGAAAACCAAAACTCTTACCCGAAGTGGTGGCAATGAGACAATGACTGACTTAATACCTGAATGTTTAGAGAATTCTTTGTGAAATGGTCAACCAGGGACAATGACTCAGTGAAGATGTGCAAATGTAACAGCAGCGCCATACTCATGTCACGTAAACCCTCATGGTGTTTAGCGACGCTTAAATTTCATAGGATGTTTTATAAAGGAGACCTCCAGATCTCCCACTCCCCCACAGAGTGCCATGTGACAATAAAACTCAAACAAAGCTGTTGAGAGTCAAAGCATCAACCCTCCCATGGCTCTGGTATGGGGGTTTTGCCACTGTATTCACATGGGATACAGTACTGCTCAGACGCCCATTATCTGCTACTTAGGCTCTGCTTGCCCTACAGAGAGGAGGTGGAGAGTATGGAAAGTGCTGAAGGTTACAATTACACAGCAGAGGAGGGTGACAAGGGCATAAACCAACCACAAGATAGCCATTGTTATCTATTGTAATATATTGAAAGACTATTCACAAACTATCCAATTTGGGTAATATAATAATAATATGATAGAATTTTGAATTTATTGTCCAGCAGCTTTCTTTTTGTTATGCTGGTTTTTGTCTTCTTTCAGACATCAACAAATAAAGAGAAATCAAAAGAAGAGGAAATTGAATAAAGACAGTGACATGACAGCTGCCAGTCTTTCTTTTTCCCATTTCGCCCAGTGTGACATGTCATCAAACGCTTAAAGTGAGGTAAAGGAGAAGGGTCAGAGGAATTTCAGGGCAATCACACTGCCCCGCTAAAGGCTTTATTCTGAGCTGTGAGATGGGTGGGGTTGAGGCAACCATGCTGCGTGACTCTCAAATCCCACCACCACCACCACTCATCCCTCTTGGGCCACCCTCCTGTCACTTCCACAGCTGAGTGCTGAGGTCTGGCCAGGCTGTGATGCAGGCCAACCGGGCTGGGGCCTGACTGGCTAAAGTGCCTGACGCCTGCCTCCACTGCTCACAGCCATGCCTGACATCTGCTGGGTCATCTGAGTAAAGCAAGAGAGGGAGTTAGAGATATTCCTCATCCCTGAGGTGAGAGGTGGTGTATGAGTGGAGGAGAAGGGCCTGACCATCTTTAGCCTGACTCCTGATACCTGCATCCCCGCTTTTACCCTCACTCCTGCTCAAAGGCTTCCTGGCCTGCCTCGGCCCCTTCCCCACTCCCCGCCCCCGGTTCGCCCACTTCACACCCCTGCTCTCTCAAACCCCCAACCAACCCACCCCACCGCCCTTCACCCCTGTCTTATCTATTATGAATGTGCTGGTAGCGCCACTCACTTATTCAATACCATGAGCTGTGGGTGAGTGTGTGCAGGTTTGAGTCTGTGTCTGTGTGGTTACAGGCCCGGACATATAGTATGTGTACCATGAATTCTTTACTTAACTTTATGTTTTCTTTTTTTTTAACAGTGTTGCGAATGACTTGGGCTTGATATAATTAATATTTCGTTAAACACTCCTTAATTACAGCATAGTTTAGTTTAAGCCCTTTCAGGCAAATTTATGATTTGTGCATTTATAACTAAAACTGACTTGAGCTTACTCTCTAAATATTTGTGAGTGTGTTTGGTTTACTGGGAGATAAAATAAAATGTATAATGTGAGATCTATTCACCTGGTGTTTGCATGTGATCTGTATCTGGTTACCTCTGAATAAGGAAAAATGCATGTTGATGCAGGTGTAAATACACTGATCACATTGCAATCAGAATTGTACTGGATCAGCCAGATCACATCTGGAGGTGCTCTGGCTCACATTGTGATCACATCCAGCCAGGTGTGTCTCTAAAGTTTGGATACGCTCTTGTACCTCCAGTAAACCTGCTCTTTTGATCACCCTCTTACTTTGAGCAAGGGTGTCCTACATGAACACAAAATAATCCGCAACAGTTACAACAGTTTTGGTTATTTCACATGAGAGATGAATGTATTTCTCTGTGCTCTTCTCGTTGGTTTGAAGTGAACAGCTTACTGTTAGATTGTCCTCTGACGCTGGGATACCGAGACATCTGAACATTTTTGCACATGCTCCAGAAGTCTTTATTGCGAGCCTAATGGTGTCAATTTAACATGTATATGCAAAGAAATGTTGTTGTATTGTCTTAATATTTTCAATCATGTTCAGTGACTGCAATGAACTCAGGTGTATCCCTGTAATTCGTTGATGATGAGTGGATAACCACCAGGTGTGGGATGTAAATATGTAAGACTGTATTGTTTGGAACTTATCTTGAGAAATATAAAGTGTGGTCAAAACATCTGGTAAAATCACAGGAGTCTCAACAGAATTGCCATGACCAGTGGCTGTCTGGTGTACACTCACCAGATTTCTTGATAATACCTAAAGGTGTTTTTTCCTTTATAGTCTTTGATTGTTGCTTACTTACTCCTTATTTTTTGCCACTGAGAAGAAGATTTGAAACCAATGGCTTCAGGTAAACCAATATATTAATGGTCACCTAACTTTGTAGATGAGCCCTTCCTCTGCATAATGAATCCAGATACAAGTCATATGATTATACAAGGTATAAATGGGGCATAGGAGGAACTAGAACTCAGCTACAAGTGTTGATCACCTGATCACCTGGAGTGCTTTTCGCTGTGATTTTGTTGTGAAGTAAACTCACAGATCTGTACATGTTATTTCAAGTGCCTCCACCAGTAGCCTATTGCTGTGGCTGTGATTGAGGATGAGAGGCAGTTTCTGAATAATATCCTGGACACAAGCAAATGGAGATCCATGTGGGTAAATTAGACCCTCAGAAAGAAAAATCACGGTGAGTACCACCAGCTGGTCCAGGAGCTGTGTATCGGTCCAATCACGTGGGCTTTTATCAACCACTTTTTACGTTCACGTTTCATGGAACGAGGGACAAAAGAAAGTAACTTGACAGAATTATGAAAAATACATTATTACTATACAGTACCCCTGGTTCTAAAAAAGATTGAACACTTGTCTAAAGCTACTCTTTCTGGACTTTTAGAGGGGCTGAAGGGGTGAGGTCATTACTGCACTGGGCTTTGCACAGAATTAGAGAGCTTGTGTAATACCATATATTAACTTTTAGGACCTGGAAAATGAAACTTTTTCAGTTCCATCGAGGAACCAGACACTATATTTATGTTAGTTATTTAGGTTACTGGAAATACAGTAAACATTTAAATGTGCTTCCTAAAAGATTAATGACCAGAGAAACTGAAGTGGAACCACAACGGGCTAAATGTTAAAATGACTTAATCATCATCATAAAATGAATTAATCACCACTTGTCTGAGTGTGTTTTAGACACATATATCTGTCTGTCCTGTGTGTGTTACCTGGCTCATATTCCACTGTCCTTGCTGCTGTCCCTGCTGCATATTGTACATGTTCTGTCCTTGGTTGGCTGGCATCACGCCCTGCTGCTGCATGCCCATGTAGCCTCCGTTGGGCAGAGCCATGCCTGACATCATGGCCCCTCCACCCATCATGGTGGTGGGCGGGACGGCTCCACCCATTCCGGGGGTGAAACCCTGTGGAGTGAACTGCATCTGAGGCTGGCCCATGTACATACCTGCTGGAGTAAAGAACATTATACACAGCCACAGTTAGGTTTGTACTGCACATCATATTAACTTTCCAACTACTGACATATAATATTTTCAACTAAACATTAAAGAGAATAAAAAACTACAAAAAGTAATAATAATGAAAAACCTTGCCTTGGGATGTTACATGTTGTTACCAAATGCCACGAGGGCCATTTTGTTTAAATTTTGTAGTGGTGCTACTGAACCATTTTGCCACACCCAGTCCTTATAGACCATATCAGATATCAATTTCTGTGCCAGGTTTCTTGTGTTTTCAATTATCCCTAGCCCCTTAACAACAACTTCCTGTTTCCTATTATGTTACTGCAACTGACAAAACATTTTCTCCTGGAGCAGCCACAGGAAGTGCTGTGCATTTGGCACCGGGGTTAGCCCTTGATGCGATAACAAAACAAGATATTGTCATTCATGGTGATTTTTGTCAGCGGACCAGTGTTAGATATCACAAGGAAGAACTACAATAATTCAGAAACAGGCACAGTGAGTTGCTAGATGTAGACAAACATGTCACGAACAACACATTCCTTTCACAGTGCCCTGCTGTTGTGTGGAAGACCACTCATGCAGTGTGCAGCATGAAATCAGATCATGGTTGCCCACATGATGAAGACCAACTCTTGACTTTTGTTTTTATAAAAGATTGTGACATCCTCGCCCACAGTTCGTTCAGGTGCTCTGTAAACATACACACCAGCTCCTCTGTTGCATTTCTGACAGAAGAGCTGCTCAGGGTATGTTTGCTGTTATGAGTGGTCAGTACATATAATGTTTCAAAGGAAACTCTAGGACCTGCTTTACTAAAATGCACTTCAGTCAGGAGACACTGAGACACTGAAGGATTTGAACTTTAAAGTTGGTTTGAATTAAATGCAAGACTAATTACATAACTAACATAAATATAAAAATGAAAACATTAGACGAAACAGATTTGAAGTTCACATGACTGGGGCAGCAGCAACACTCCTCAATACTGCCTCTAAAGATTCATCTAAAGTTGCAGAATGTCATATTTTCATGAAAACATATCACCCATCAGCCCATTCCCCCATCAGCACTGCATGAGAACACTGTGGGAAAATGATGAGTGGCAAAATATAAAACACTGATTTATCAGTATTTTAATGGAGTGGAAGATCTCAAGGAGCAACAGAGAGATAACTGATTTCAAAGAAAACAAAAAACAAGCACTGATATTAGCCAGCTATGCTTACTGCATGAAGGAAACACCAGAGACTGCCTGCTCATATTTAAATATACTGTAGCCTCCTCTAGCACATCGTGCCATGTCTCAGAGTTTTAAAATCCTAGACTGGTATGGATTAAAAGTGGAAATCAATAAAGGCCCCCCGGTGTTCATGGACTAGACTCAGTGGCATATTATGAACATGGACTGTTTGTAATATTTTCCAACATCAGTCTTTCCTGACATTTTGAAAATGTTGTTATTTGCTCCACTTAGAGCTACATCCATCCTGTTACAACGTAGAGAGGCACCCACAGCCATGCACACACACACACATACAGTACACACTCAATAGAAGTGAGTGATTTGGGGCATTAGCCTGGCAGGGTTCTTTTGGCTTTGATCTCCATCAGCATTTATTTGGATTCAGAGAGGACAATACAGCAGCAGAAAGCCCTTCATCCTGATTTCCTCTCCTAATCCTCTATACACATCAGTGTGATCATGCAGCAATATAATCAATGTATAATATAATGTACATGTGCCTGCTGCACAAATCTGCTGCCTACTATCCACCATTCAGAGAACATGTAGCACTAAAGCTTTCCCACACACTCCAAACATGCTCAGGTTGATGTATGTGTATGTTTTAACATCCACCCACATGGACACATACACACACATAAACAGTCTTGGCACTTCAGTCTTTACTCATAATAACTGTGAGATGAGTGTGAATCTGCAGACACTTCTCTATTTTTACTGCTGCACTGGGAGTCTAGTAAATGCAGTGTGGAGTGGACCTGCCCGCTTTTCAGCATGCTGACCTTTCATCTGCCTCGCTCTCCTCCGTTTTCATGATGCATCTTTCCTCTCATCTGTGTGTCTGCGAAAGTGTGGAGGTGTGTGTCTCTGTTTGTGTACAAACACCTACGTCTGAGTGTGCGCTCTCGTGTCTATACAGTTTACTGCATATTTTTCCTCGCTTATGAGACACTATGTGTATACTGTCTGTTTACATTATACACGTACAACATATGAAGTGTTTGGCCTGTCAGTCCAGGAGTTCAAATAAATGGTAGCTGTCTTCATCTCAGTAACTGCCATTTATTTTCCCTTGAGCAAGGCAATAACTGCAGTGTACAACTTGTTTCTACATTGCAATGAAAAAAAGGAGAATATGTTCCCCATAACTGGACCCATAAGGTTCACAAGGTAAAGAAAAACATGCGGTATACCTTCTATACAAACGGTTATTCAGATTTTTCTAGTCTTTGATTTTCTAAACAACTTCTGAGAAGTTTTATCTATTACCTAACCCAACAAAAATGATAAATTATTACATACAAACTCATAAACATAATGCAGTCTGTGACAAAGGGGGTTACCAGTAGACATTGCTTTATTTTCCCAATGTGGTTAGGATCCAAGCCAAAAAGGTTGGGGCCTAGTGTTCTACATTTTCATTTTGGGTGTATTTTCAAGCAGCCATAGCTCACACCTGTGTAGTCAGTTCATTCTTCAAAGTCTTATTATGTAGTAGGAATCTGCTTGAAGAATAGACCAACTATACAGACAACAGATGTAGCTTGCTAGCAACATATACACCAACATTGTACAGTATGCACAGTGAGGCTGCATTTAACATCTCAGTCTCAAAATTCACCCACAACTCCACTTGATTTTGCAGTTTTATAGTGTTACTGCTCTTTCCTCAAACCCCTATTCATTTATGAAATGGAGACATAAAGCATTACACTAACAACCAACATTACTTACTCCATTTGAAACATTTTCTGCTCATGCAGACAAAGCTTTGCCTCCATTTGCACCACTCAGGGCAAATTCAGGACCTGTTTGCAGCCATTTCTGTCTCTCCATTGACTTTATATGCAGTGGTGCTGCCTTTAAACCTACATTAAATTATTTTTGGCTCCTTGAGGGCCAAAAGCTATAAACACAGCATCTGACATTTTATCCCCTAATAAAGATGATATGGTGAGCATGTTAGCGAGCAGTTGCCTATTTACACATCCAGTACGGACTTGAATTACTATTCATTCAGAGCTTTTTTTCTGGGCACTCAACAAAAGTAAGTTCAATATTTACTCTCCTTTTTGCTCTGTTTTTGACTCCAACAACTCCTAAACTAAACTGAACTATGTTCACCAGCTAATGTCTAACTTTGTGTGTCTGCTGTTTGTTGCTGGGCAGTAACAGACAGTAGGTTTATCAGAGCTGCCTGAAAAACCAAAACAATATGCTAAAAGATGCCAAAATACAATTTAGCGATGAGAATGATGATATGATGATGAAGAACATTTCTTCCTTTCACACAGTTGTTGTTTTAATTGTTAATAAGAATATACTGATTAGTGCATCTTGAACATTTGCTACTCATTTAGTCTGATGACATCATCACAACACTGGCTATCAAGATAAGGCTAGTGGTCATGCAGCAATGGTTTGCAATGCGGGTGCAGTAAAGTTAAATGAGGCGAGACAAAATGGAGATCGACCTTTCTGTTGCCACTTGGAGGAAATGAAAGGCTGAGAATCAATGCACAGTGGACATGGTACATTGTCAGGCAAGATACTACCTAATGTGGTTTGTTAAATACTGTAGCTGTAAGAAGTCAGATGCCAACAGTAAAAGTATACCCATAAGATTTTGTACTTTGAGGTTAGAAACTGTAGTTGAACAGACTGTGCTCTCAGTCCTAATAAACTGACAGAGGACAGAGACTTATTGTACGTTTCCAGATGTGGTGATTAAACTAATCAAAATAAAGATCTCAGATTAACACAATTTTGCTTGAACTGTGAAATGTGGCTGTGTGGAGTTGTTGGTAGGGATGATCAAACTCAGCTGACTTAACTTGGATAACGAAGGGTTAATAAAAATGCTGTGTGTGCGGCACTCTGTGTGTGTGTGTGTGTGTATGTGTGTGTGTGTGTTACCTTGTCCTGGAGCAGGCTGTTGCTGGCTCTGTGGCTGATTGCCCACTGAGCTGCTGGCATACAGAGACAGGATGGAGTCTTTAGATAAAAGCTTCTTCTCCTCCGCCTTCGTGGTGGTAGTGGTGGAGGTAGAGGAGGAGGCAGAGCAGGAGGTGGAGGGGTCTGCCTGCTGAGGTGCTATACTGGAACCAGACTGTGAGGGAGACAGACCAGGGGGAGGGGATGAGGAGAAAGATCATAAAATATGAATGGTTTCATCCAAACATACTTCTAATGTTATGCTGTATATATGACTTGCATTTGGTCAACCTGAACATGTCCACTCTTAGATAATACAGGGGAGGGTTGGATTTACCAGTAGTGGGTAGCTGGTTGATACTAATGCCAATACCTCAGTAGTTACCATACATTTTTTCAGCCATAAATTCTCATAAATTGGCTTAGCGTGTCATTTTTTTTAGAAAGAAGTTTCCCTGCTTTCTAACCTGCACCTGTTTTAATTTGCTCCAAGTTTAACCTGTTTGTTGTTGATGCAAATTCAACAATTCAATAATTACATCTTATCTTGATAAATTTAGCAGTATATACATTTCCACAGCACTAATTCATTCATCAGTACAGCAGTGACATCATGTTCACCACACTGCTGCCACTACTTAAAAGAAATACCGTTCTCACTAATCAGCTAATTCCAATCACATTAACTTTGCCAGTCTTTTCATTCATATTAGTTACTGTCAAGATTTTAAAAGCCCATGGCTCAAAGGGCATACTCCTCCCCTTGTGTGGTAAGATTTTATCTGTCTAATCTAATCTTTTGTCCGTTTTGGTCGGTGCCAAAGATCACTGGGTCTAGGGAGGGCCAAAAATAATCTGTTGGAATAATTTGTCAAAAATAGATATAGATTTGTGAAAACTTTATCTAGTATTTGTGAGTCAGATAAGAACTAATTATTTTTATCTTCCTAATTTTCCATGACATAGTGGTCAAAAACAATTTTGCTTTCTCTCCCAGTTATGCAAAAAAAGGATTGGTCTGTCACGCTAATATAAGGTCTAAAATCTGACAGAGAGTATGTTCAGGTAGTGCCTGCTCTGAGTTTTTCCTGTGTTTCTATGTGATGTTTGCTCATCGTATTGGTCTCAAGTCCATAGAAGCAACAAAAAAATGTACCGAAAGACGGAGAATATATTCACTCATACATACTGTATAAATCAGGGTGAGAAAAGATGAGACAAGACAGGGAAACAGGAGAGAAGAAGGGAAGAGACAAGATAAAAATAAAAGGGAGAAGAGCAAGAGTTGAATAAAGGACAGAAAAAGGAGAGAAAAGAATGGAGGAGGCAATAGAAGAGAAGCATTGTCACAGTAAGTGAGACAGATGACATTAATTAGGCTGCAGCAAAGAGAGGTAGACATGAACTGCTGCAGACAGAACACACGCACACTGTCTTGCTCATATACAAGTTTTCTTTTATTTTTTTTAAACCTTTCACACACACATCCATTATGTCTAATGGATGAAGCTGACAAAAAAGTAACACCTGCTTAAAAGCTCTATGGGTGTGTGTGTGTGTGTGTGTGTGTGTGCAGTGAGGGGACAGAGAATGGAGAGAGAAAGGGGAGCGACAGTCAGCTGGACTTTATGAATAAGATAAGGCAAGACAATGTGATAAACAGTGGCTCCTGCAACACACACACACACACACACAGTCTAGTGAATAAACACACAAATTCAATGTCACGAGTACACTTCATCCACACTTGCATACAACTTCTCTTAGCCACACACAAACCCAAACTTAATGCTCAAGTGTACAGGCCCACACAGACTGCGCGTGCACACACAGAGCTTTGTGAGTATGTTGTGCTCAACTGCTTAGCAGGCAGTGCTGCTCCCCTCTGTTTCTCTCTCTACTGACTTCCTTTGACTGAGAAGGGAAGGGGGCGTGGGGCAAAGGAAGAAATAGGGGAAGGGTGGAGGATAGACGAAAAAAAGAATGGGAGGGACAGAGGGGACAAGACAAGGCTACAAACAGAAGAGGAGGAGAGGATGGTGGGAAAGAACAGAAGTAAGAAAGGACAGAGAGAGAATGATGGAAGTCTGAGCCAGAAAAGAGAGAGAGAGAGAATGAGCAGAGAGGAGAGGGAGGTGGGGAGGGACAGATAAAGTAAGAAAGAGGATGGAGAGAATGATGGAAGGCTGAGGCAGGATGGAGAGAGAGTGAAGGAGCAGGGAGGGAAAAGGGAGGACAGGACAAGCTGAGAGGAGGCAGGGGTGGGATGAAGATAAGCAGCTGAGGAGGAGAGATGGGCGGCTCACTGCTTACACACACACACACGCTTTTGAGCAGACATACACAGGGTCCATTTTCTCAAGTGCAGCCAGTTAAGGTGGAGTGAGTGCAGCGGAGGCAGGATGGAGCTTCCTGTGTCGCTTGGCATTAGCTGATACTTGTGATAGAGAGAGAATGGAGGTGAGGAACAGGCAGTGAAGCTGTGTCCTCACCTGATCCCACCTGATGTCAACCAGCTATATAGCAGCTCAATCAAGAGCTAAGCCTATTTGCTGTTAAACATTTACAAAGTTTAAAAAATACATTATGATTCGTTCTCCAAACTGCAGTAGCCATGTGTTGGCTTTATAGAATGGATGCGTTGTATTGAACAGATCTGCGGCTCTGAACTGTGTGATAAGACCATCAGCCAAATGATTTAGGCGGGGAACAGCAACATGTGGAGCAAGTGGGATGCTCACCGATGGAAAGCACTCAGAGGTGGCGCTGGTTTAGTAAATGTAATTTAAATGGGTAGTTTACTTTGTCAAATGATTAGTAATTGAGGATGATCAGTTGGTCTTTATGTGATATAGTAACATATGATTCATGAATAATGCTGCATAGATCTCAGAACACAGCAACAACAAAAATAGGACCTAAGCTGTAGAATCATCCTGCTGATTGCCATACTTCTTACCATACATTGCCATGCTACTACTGTATTTTTAATCCAACATTAGCAGACACTGGGGACTCTAGGACTCTAACAATGGTAATGCCAATTGGTCTGAAATGTTTGTACAATCCTGGTCTCAATATGTAGTATCCTAACAACTTTGGTGATCCAGACTTTCTTTAAGCATACAATCAGGTTCACATTTGTGATTTTTGAACAAAGTGTATCAATGGACTGCCATGGAATTTAGTATAGTGGGTCCCCCTGAGTGTGGGATCAGATCCCCCTGAGTATCTATATTCAGTTAAGTTGTCCCACTGCTCTGGCTTGCGAGCCGAGAAGCCTACAAAACTAGCATGATGATGACAATGAGTGTCAGCTGTTCTTCATGTCTAACTTAGTGCTAATCAGCAAATATTAGCACAATATTATGCTAAACAAGATGGTGACCATGACCAATGTATACCTGCAACATTGGCATGCTAACATTGTCATTATGGCATCAACGCCACTGATGACAGAGCTGACTCAGTTGGGAGCTTTTAAATCCAGGCCCAAACTCATTTTAGGCGCTAATTTTCAGTTAGAACTCTATTTCTGTTTCTTATTTTCAGGCTCCACTGGTTTCCTCTACTTTGGGCAGGTTAGGTCAGTCTCAATGCATCAGTTTGTGAGGTTTCTGGCTCATAAAGGATGTTTTCCTTGCCACTGTCACCTAAGTGCTGCTCATGGTGGGATTTGTTAGGTCTCTCTGTAAATTTTATAAAAGTACGGTCTAAGACACTGCTCTGTGGACATGCCTGGGAATAACTTCTGTTGTGAATTGGCGCAATATAAATAAACAGCTTGACTTGACTTGATGTTAGCATTTAGCTCAATCCTGCTGTGCCTGAGTACAGTCTAACAGCCGCTAGCATGGTTGTAGAAACATAGTCTTGGAACATGATTAGAACATTTTAATTCCATATTTTCTTCGATTTTCTTTCTGTTGATGGAAAAAGAATTGAAAAGACTTTTCACTCAGCGAATTGTTGTGACTTATGTGAAACAGCAGGTGGATCTTGATTAACTGCTGTTCTGGTTAAACAGCTTTCTTTGAAACTGAGCCATTTTAGTATTAATAACTCCTGGACTGTACTTTCCCTCTGACAGGCCATTGTGTGACAGTAAATTTGTAGAATTGTTCACCCTCAAAGTGTGTGACAGTCTAAGTTTGAGAACCACTGATTTAGATGCCCATAGACAACAGTGTAAATTTAGACAGTGATATAATATTACATTACATTAATTTTGGCACTTTTTGTCTGAAGTGATTTACATTTTTCCCCATAATAATAGGTAATATATATATATATATATATATACTTATATATATATATCGTAATAATATATATATATATACTAGGCAATTACAAGAAGAAAAAAGAGTATACATATTATACTATTTTATACCATTTGCAGTGCATTTGTATACTATTATTACACTGGTGCACCAGCAATATATGGTATAATTGATTTTTCAAAGCAGTATGCTGTACAGCACCAAGCGAAACACATTGCATTGTTGAGCCTCAGAAATTATGGATCAGAGAACAGCATGCATTATGCAGCTAAAGGTAGGTGTGAAATTCCAGTACTGTCTTGTGATGCAGTTGGAAAAAGGTGGTGTATGAAATCCAGACATAAGAAAAAAAAATCCACTGAGTTATTCACCACAATTTAACCACGGTTCCACAGCAAAAATGAGAGTAATGTTTATAAGAGGTTAAAAAATCTTATTGACTTTTTAAATCAGTCTTAAGAATTTTACTTGTTTACGTGTTTTTGTCATCTCAACCATTTAAGAACAGACAGGGAAACTAAAGGATGTACAAGCAAAAAGCAAGGAATGTAAAAGAGAGGAGGAAGAGGACATATGAAGGACGAGGAGGAGAAGTACTGGAGCAGTGCTGTATGTTCAGATTAAAGAAAAATATATTCTTGTGAGCGAATGAATGGTGAAGTACAGCACAGAGTAGGAGGAAAAAAGAATGGGGATAGAGGAGACATACAGATTGGAATGAGCACAAAATCAGTGAGAAAAAGAAAAGGTATGTGTGACAGAGAGAGGGTAGACCATGTAGCAATATAAATAATTTGTATTTCTTGTGTGACTTGAGAATCTCATGATGCAAAGTCACTTAAATGATATGCTCCAACAGACATAAACCTTCAGTTATAGCTAGAGTTTGGCCTGCACCTACAAAGTGTAAATCATGTATCATGTTGACTACTTTGTATTGCATTTTGCATCATTATTTTGTTGAGTTAATAAAGCTTCTATAGCTATATAAAAGAAAAAATACAGAGCTTATTGATGAACTGCAATAATGGGTGCAGCCATTCTCCAAGCATTGTTTTTAGATGTTGTTACCTGATGTCTTAAAGTAAACAGGAATGTTAATGGGTTAAATATTCTTCATAAAAGTAATTTCCATTGTCAGGGAAATTAAGAAGCACAGAAACTGTTGTTACTGTTGCCATGCCTGCCAAGCTTTCTAATTAATCATAGTAACCACGCAAAGTTGCTGGTAATTTTTGCGACAGTGGGGTCCTTGGTTTCAAACAGAATTAGACAAAATGAGCTGATCGTTTTCATTCTGTAATCATTATTTTTTTCTGGCTAAAAGTAAAAGTGTCGCTAGATTTTATCAGCTCTAGCTAGCTAGCTAATTAACATTAGCTTAAAATCTAAAACTGAAAGCTCTCATGTACAGTATTCATTTAAGTATTCAGACCCTTTGCTCTGGCACTGCAGATGTGATTAGGTGCATCCTCTTTGCTTTCATTAGCCTTGACATGTGTCTTTGGACTATACATACATACACACACACACACACACACTATCCTTTCAACTCTCAATTTCTCCTCACTTTTTCTCAACTTTGTACCATGCATAATAACAAACATACAAATACCATCTTGTTATATGTTCTAGTTTTTGACATTTACTGATACAGGATGCTTTGTCAGAGAAAAGTCAGATATAAACTCTAGATATCATATGTTCTGCCTTTCTTCACAGATAATTCTTTTAGGTAGCTTTCTGGTATCATCCATGCCCTGGATGATCAAATCTGTCATCAAAAATAAAGGCGGACATAGAAAATATTAAAAGCATAAAAGAACTTTTGCTGTAGTTGGCTTTTACATATGGATCTTTCATTATACTTTAATGAATCTCATGTTTCTACTTTTCAAATGAATTAGCCTCATTCCCCATTTGGCTAAAAACAAACTGTAATACTTAACTAATTAACTGTATTAAATGGAGCCCTGCAATGCACTGGCAATCTGTCCAGGGTGTACCCTGCCTCTTGCCCAATGATAGCTGGGATAGGCTCCAGCCCCCCCGCAACCCTTAACAGATAAGCGGTATAGATAATGAATGAATGTATTAAATGGACAGGACTTAGTTTTTACTCAACATTTTAGTGATATTACCCCACTACTCCCAGCTGATATCTCCCTTGTAGCAGTTCACCATTATTCCTCTCTTTTTCAGATAGGTCCACTCCTCTGATGGACACTGGTTAAATGAATTCAGTAAAGGAGTGTCTATGACAGCTTACTTTGATATGATCTTCAGAGCGTGTGTGTCTACGCATATCAGAGAGATGGCATGTTTGTGTTAGAGTGTGAGTTGTGTGAATTAAAATTTGTGTGTGTTTGTATCTGTGTGTGTGTGTTTGTGTGTTACCTGAGCCTGCTGTGTGTTGTTGGCTGAAGGGAGAGGGTTGGAGACCATTGGTCCAAAGATGTCCAGTTCATCGCTGATCGGTGCAGCACTGCCAGGGCTTTTCCCACCACCCTCTGGAGCATCTAAGGAAGATGGATTTCCTTTACTACAAATAACATCAGATATAGTTTTATCCAATTTAAAGCAGGGCTGAGCGATATGGCCAAAAATGTTATCACAATAAAACTTCAGTCTATATTGATAATTATCAAGATAAATGTCAAATCATTATTTCTTTCACGTTTAAAGGCTTTCACGAATCTGAGGATGAAACACAATTATAATGATAAAATCTGACCTGAGTAATATAAAACTTGTGCAATGCGTACTTGTATTGGCCATGCCTATGTTTTTGTTTGTTTGTTTGTTTGTTGTAATTTTCAGCATGTCCAGCCAGGATGGATCGAACTCACTTACTGAATCAGATAAACAAACATAAAGATGAGAAACAGACACAGAAAGACAGAGAAGAGTGAAGTGAAGGCACTGACACAAATTGGGATTATTAATATGACCTTTACATATACACAAAATTTAGAGGAATGATGCATTTCCAAAGCTCCCCACAGTGCTCAATTTACAATTACCACACTTATAAATTGGAACATCCTGAGGAAAACTGTGATGATTGTGCTCCTTCAGAAGTCAGCTTTGCTCTGAAAATAATTTATTTATAGTCTCCTTTTGCCCTTGGAATATGACTTACTAATTCATTGTCTGTAATTGCAAATCTAATTGACATTTTGTCACAGCTGGTTTAATTTGGGTATTTTTATTAAAGTTCTGTTGAATTAACAATACCTTAATATTGTACAACAGCAACATTTTTAAAATAAGAACTGGGCAATGGATATTATACTGATTTTAGTTTTGCATATGTTTTGAAACTCAAGTACTGGTACTGGGTTGATGATAAAACACCTTTTTTACATCATATATTTTGACATGTGGTAGCAGAAAAGGCACAGGTCTGAGTAATAACATTAATTAAGGATGGCTGCATTCCATTTAGGTGTGCCAGTTCCAGGGTCCTGGTACTGTGCATTTTGATGTTCTGAATTGAGCCATTGTTGCGGTTATTAGTGACACCTCTTCCTGATATGACAAGTCAAAATGGTTATCTTGCAGCCTTATGCTAAAGGGATAACAAAAGGTGAAAAAACTGAAGGGGTCTGAATACTTTCTGAATGCACTGTAAATTGTGGATGGCTAAACCATTGCACAACATGAGGAATGGCAATACATAATAACTAAATTATGGGCAAAGCCCTAGCCTAAGCCCTAGACATTTTGCTAACAACTCAGTATTAAGTATACAGAAAAGTAATAACAACAAAATTACTGTTTAGCTTACTAGACTTACAAAATTCAAAATATAAAGAAAAGACAATCCTTTCATCTCACTCTTATAAAGTAAACACACAAGTATATTTCTCAAAATGTTTCTCAAAACTATTGTTTTTACAGTTCCTCTTGTTAACACTGAGCAAAGTAATTTGAAGCATTTGATAGTTAACAGGGATAGGGAATCTTTTGCAGCCAAAGACAAATTTAAGTCTCATGGAATTTCTGATCTGGGTTCAGATCAAACACATTTGCTAAATTGCTCTTTACATTGTTTAAACTAGACAAAACCTAAACTTATCATTATGGAGAGACAGAGACCCTTTCCCATGCTGCTGAGCAAGGAACCTCAAGTACACAGTGTACACTCAATGGAGAGAAAGTGAGAGAGAGTGATGGAGAGGGAGACAGGGGGAGGAGAGGAAGTATGTGAAAGGAAAAAGAGAGTGAACTGGGTGTGTGTGAGAGCAAGTGAGCAGCGGAGGTCATTTATATAACCACAGTGATGCAACATCTATAATTTAGCCCTTTTAAAGTGTGAACAAGACTGAGCTCCTTTAGCTAGATAGCAGGGCACAAGGAAAACTATCTACTGTGAGAAAGCCAGAAAGACCACTCAAGATCCTTTTAAACCGATTATTAAAACTCATTTTCAAAGGATTACTTTGACTATGATGTCTTCCATCCTAATTTAAACTATTGATTTTTTTGCCCTCTATCCATCCTGTGATGCTTTCACATCATTTATGAGCTTGAGGTTTTATTTTGCCTGTTAAAATCACTTTGTAAATTGCTGTAAAAATGCTTTAAGAATAAAGCCTACTCTGATAATGATTATTACTTAAGGGGCGAGCAAGAATGACAGATGTGTGTAGTGAGGAAGAGCAGAGAGAGACAGGATTTCATGTGCATCAATTACCCTCTTACCACCCTGCTCCTCCCTTACCAAAAACTCATTCACCCATTGCCATGGTAATGAGCCTCAGGGAGAAAAGGGCCTATCATTCTCATCATCATCACTGCCATGGCGGGCAATGTGCCCACCATCCTTTATTATGGGATGGAGCCACTTCTTGAGAGCACTCTCAACTTCACCATGGAAACAGACCAAAAGTTCAGCCTGGGGTAGGGGGGGTGTTATAATCACCCTGAACTCCTTTGCCCCGAGTACTGACACACAAATACACACACACACACACACACACACACACATAGGCCTTCCCAGTACCTCCAGTGAATACAGCGACCTCATTCAGCAGAAGGAGGCTGTCACATTAAGGACTTGGCCACCACCACAGGCACTAAAATTAAGCCCTGGATCGATTCTAATGCAATAATCCAATATGTTTTTAGACAAACACATGTGATAATGTTCCATGATTGTGTTGTTCTAACGGTCAACATGCTGTTTCATGTGTTTTCCTGTCAATGATTAAGTTCCATAGTTTTTATCTTTGTGGTGTAACAGCCATAAACCAAAAGATATGTTAATTTAACCCACTTTTCCCCAAAACACAAGTCACAACTAGGGCATGAAATGAAGCTGGTCTGGTCCCCTGCGAGTGATTCTAGGAGTCCAGAAAAAGGAACATGAGCCCAGTTGGTGACCACAGTCATTAGCTCTGGGTAGAAAAAGTCCTTAAATAGAGGGAGGTGAGGAAATTGGACATGAAATTACCTGCTAGTGGTACAATATGTTTGTTTACACAAGATAAAGGTAGTAAGACACCACCTCTTGCGGTGTACCAGAAGGTGTGGTGATATCAAATGATGAACAGAAAATGTATTAGGCTGTATTCTGATGCTGGTGTTTTGATGCAACTCGAAACATTAGTAATGGCTTTGCGAATGTGCTGCAGAAAAACAGCCTGCTCTTCCTCAATTTTGAGAGTTGAATGATTATAAAATCAGAGTGAGACCTCTATGCAAACAAACATCAATCAATAGGCAGAAATGGTGGATTGTTTGCTTTCAAGTTTATTAACACAAAGCTGGATAATGGCAAAAGCTGGAATACTAACTGGTCAAAGTGAGCAACTGTCCTGCTTCCCCTGACCCCCAAGGAGGTTCATTGTATTTATTTTAGCTTTAATAGCACACATTGGAAAATGTTGTATTTCATCACATTCCCATTAAAGTTACTGACACACAGAAAACTGTGGCTGGCTAGTTTTATCCGAGCATAGGAAAACTAGTTGGTTCCTGGGTCTTTGGGCTTATAATGATACTACCACGTATATAAACAACTTGGCAGCAGGATACATAAAGAATGCATTGAGGGCCATAGGTGGTCAGTAGCTGCAGGGGCCCAATAGGGGCCCAACAGGGGCACATTTTTTCCTCTCATTTTTTAATCCAGCTTTGTTTATCATGTGTCCACTCTAACCTGGCTAATTTTTTTAATGCCATTTATATGTCAAAGACATCCTCAAGCAAATTTTGGAGTGTCTGAAAGCCTGAACAAAAGAAAAGCGGCATAATTTCTTTCATCTTTGATCTTTTGGTAAATGGCTGCATTTATATGGTGCTTTTATCCAAAGTGCCTTACAGTTTGTATCTCATTCAACCACTCACACTCACACTCCCTATGCAACCATTAAGGTGCTAGCCTAATCATCAGGAGCAGTTTGGGGCTCAGTGTCTTGCCCAAAGACATTTCAACATGCGAATCATCAACCCTGTGAGTAGTAGTGGATTACCTGTTTTAACTCCCAAGTCACAGCTGCTTTCTATTTCGGTCAAAAATAGAAAGCGGCTGTTTTAGTCTGAAAACAACCAAACTATGCTTTACAGCCAGCCAGTAAGGAGAGCTGAAAGCAGACCTTCAGTATTTGGATCAAACAGTTCTTGAGAAGTAATGTGAGCCAAAATTAATAGCTACACCTGTTGGTTTAATGTGCCAGATACATACTTAATTATGCATATCATGCAGTTATTTTACTATTGCACAGTAGTCACTGTCTATATATTCCACACATAAGCACTATGTAGCAAATCAAAATGCTTTATCTGTTTTACTACTCAGCACAAAAACATAGTGCAGAGAGCAAGAAAGTGGTGTGTGCAGCCCAATTACAACAGGAGAGCATAGTGGGTGTGTAGGCACTATGTGGTATTTAGGTAAACATAAGTATCAGATTGGATTTGGGGCCAAAACGTTTGATCATGACATTCCCACTTCATAACTTCATTGTCATACAGTTCCAGACAAAGCTTATATCTAAACTAAATCACAATCTGTGTAGTATGTGTTTCAAGATATATCTACTCTGGAGACTGCTTTTAAAAAGCTCAGTTTTTAAGATCAGAAAATCAGAGACCACAATGATGAGACAACATGGAGGAAGTCAATTCAGTATATGAGAATCATTACGGAAGAGGACTGAGCTAGAAGTGAGAGGGGCGTAGAGACAGAAAAAACAGACACCAATAGACAGGGGTGCTCCATCAATAAAGTTTTTGAAATTGACTCAGTAGCTCCTGAACACATCTATTTTTGTCAGGAAGGAACATCTAACATTAGAGTTTTCGGAGAAAGCGAGGAGAAAAACCACAGATGGAATAAGAATTCATGTAACTTCACAATAATGTTTTAATTCCAGCATAGCCTGCTAGACTAAATTAAAGTGAACAGAGGAAGTGAAAGGAACACAGACACAGAAGCAAAGAATATGGCTCTTTGACATCCGCATGGAGTGCTCAAAGCATAGTGCCACGTATTTGACTTATTGATTATGTGTGAAATCTCATCCACTCGACATGGCTGCAAGGTGTGTAGCATTGGTTATTTATAGCAGGGCGTCCACTCTCACTCTTCCATGCTGTGGTCAGGAATTTTTGATCAATGCCATATCCACCAGTTCTTTCTTCTGTCAGCGCAGTTTACCCCCAGCTGTCATCTAATCTAATCTAATCTAAGCTTTGTATTGGGGAAGCATAAGGTGATTGCATATTACAAATTTATGGTGAAGCTCTGAAACACCCGCCCTCTCTCTGCTGTGTTTTCATTGTTCAGGATTAAGGTCAATGAGGATGGAGCAGAATGCCCTGGCAGTTAGCGGGCCAAGACACATACCATGTACTCAAAATGTCACAGGTTTGAATCCAGCTTGTGACCTTTGTTGAATGTCATATCCTCAGTGCATTCAATCTTATTCTGCTGTTGTGTTCTTCAATAAAGCACAAATGACATTAAAATGCATGCATGCAGGAGATAAAGAACATGTGATCAGTTTGCCATCTTAACTGTGAGCTTGGTAATCTACAAATTTGTCAGACTGATAAAGAAAATTCCTGGCAGTTGTTGTGTCACAATGGATGGTAAGGGCTACTACTAGGAATTTGAGGTCTTTAACTCCTGTATATTAATTGCAGTCATAGAGATGTAAGTTGTTGTGCCCAAAAAGATGCAACAAAACTAGTAGTAGAGTCACACAGTTGTCTGTAAATGCAGACACAAGCCTCATGGAGTGGACATCAGGCTTGGATTTTGCTTAAGGAATTTTATTTGTGTGCTTTGGCATAAAGCAGCCAGGGCAAGAAATAGTGTTGGCAAGGTTGTAAGCATAAACTGTGAGAGCTAACATGGCTAGCTGACTAACAACAGCATTTCACAAGTTGGTAATTATTCAGTGTCTAATCAAACACTTTGTCATTAACCTCAGTCATTGCCCTTGCATTCAGGGCAGAATTTTGTCATCTCAAGCTGCTTGTATCATTCTGCATTTACAGTTATATAAGAACATGAGAGGACCCTGGCATGTATGTCACTGCTTCTCAGTTCATGGCAAGACTTTGCTTTCTGTGCTAATCAGTCCTTTGCTGTGTCCTATGTCTTGGGTTTTTTTTTTGTTTGGTAAAGCCTCCTTTGGTTTTTTGAAAGGTGCTGTATAAATCTAAGTTGTTATTATTAATATTATTATTATATATATTATTATTATTATTATTAATCCATTTATCCTGGCCTGAATGAGAGGTAAATGGAGAGCTTCACGATTTTGTTGTTCAAAGCTGAGTCACATTGGCCCATTTCACAGAATCAATTTGTTAGCAATGCTTACATGCACATTGCTTGCATAGGTCACAAGTAGGGATGTCCCAAAACAAATGTTGTTGCCCCGATCCCAAATAGTCCTTTAATAATGACAACACAAATGTAATTTTGGTCCACCATCAAGTTACTCATGGAATTAACATTAGTTAGCCACAGTTTTTTTGTACACTGCAGTTCACCAATGATAAGTGTCTGAGGTTATCAAATGTCTGCATTTTGCCAACCTCATTGTCTGCACTCAAAATAAGTCAGCGGTGCATCTAAATCATTTTCACATTTACACACCAAGTTTTACCCGCATATGCAGTGGAATGCTGCACTGTAGAGCCTTACTGTGGTAAAGGAGAGCAGTGGTGCACCATTAGCAGGCTGAGATGGATGAAACACAGAACAGTACAGTAAAGACAGGATTGGATTTGATACCAGTCCAAAGCGTGTCAAAATAAGAGCAAGAGGAAATGATCTCATATTGCAAATTACAGCCTGCATGTTGTACATGTGGTGAGTAAGAAGGTGAAGTCGATGGGAGCCAGATCACTGAAATGAATAGGGAGTCAATTTTGGTCTGACTACACCTTGAGTCTAATCATCAAAAATAAGAGTAAACACATGAATGGGTATACCATTGCTGTGTAGGGACGAATTCTAATTCAGCAAATCCAATCTCTCATATATCCATGTAAATCTACTATTGCCATTTTGAAAAAGCATTTGATAACTTTTTTTTTTTTTTTTTTTTACATTTTTGCTCTAAATTTTAAAGCTACAAAAATGCAAGTGTAACTGTTTCCCTCTCCTAAAACCACCTTATAGCTCCATAGCTCTAGCATAGTGTTTATATGCCTTTTTCAGTATCCAAATTTCAGGTTGCTGTTCATGTGATGTCCACACTGATATGTTTATTCAGCCACTCCAATTATTTTGTTCCTTTCAGGATTTGTACAAAACTAGCTGAAGATTTACCACTCCATGGCTTTTATAGCTTGCTCAAAGATTTTCCATAACTAAATGGTTGCTCTTGATTATTCTAAAGGCAATGAGTCAACTACTATTTCAAGTAGACTTGATACATGTGAAATGTAGGTCTAGTAATATGTTGGTATAATGTTAATTCAAACCCCAATTTCCACAATGGTCAGAATTCTATACTTTCCCTGTTCCCTGAACATTAAATCATAACTAGATATTGCAGTCCATGACTAGACTGTATACTAGACTGGATTTAATTACAGCTTGCTTGCAGATATGTTAGATATGGCAGTCTAAAGGCACTAATGATATATTAACTGCTAAATGATATAATAGACATCAAAATCTCACAAAAGGCCTCAGAGTATGACTCAAATAAATCCTGACAGCATTAAACTTTTACTATGGTAATAGAAGACATTACTGAACCTGCAGACCTTCATCTAAGTTACAATGATGAACAAACACTGTCTAATCAAATCAAATCATTGTATATCCATACTCGATACATCATTCAAACATTCACAGTGTAGGTTGGAAAAAGTGTGTGAACCCCTTGACCAATGACATCAACAAAAACTAACTAAAGTCAGGAGTTAACAAACCTGGAGTCCAATCAATGAAACAAGACTGGAGGAGTGGGTTAGAGCTCCTCTGGCCTATAAAAATTATTTCATAAAAATATTTTCAGTGCGACTGACAAGAAGTATCTGCTGATGTGAACAATGTCTTGCAAAGGTTATCTCAAAAGACTCAAGATTTGTTTACTTGCATTAAGCTGGAAAGGGTTACAAAGGCATCTCAAAGAGTTTATATAGAGATCAGTCCACAGTTAGACAAACTTTATAAATAGAGATGATTTAGTTTTGTGGCTACTCTTCCGAAAGATGAGCATCAAGCTGAATCCAAAGGTACAATGCAGAATGCTCACTGAAGTACAGAGGGACCCCAGATTACCAGCTTAAGCTGCTTAACCCAAAGGGTTAAAGGAATCATTGGAGCTAGTTAACATTTCTGTGAGTCTACCACACAAAGGTGAAGTATAGTGAAGGGAGCACACACTGATGATCAATTAATTAAGGGCATTTGATTAGCAACACCTGGCTGCTACTTACTTTCTTAATTCCTATGGAAGCAGTAAGGATGCACTTAATTTTTTTTAAAAATTAGAGAGTTCACTTCCTTTTTCCACCAGCACTGCAAATGTTTAATGGGTGTGTTCAATAAAGACACAATAGATTGTTTGTGTCTTATTAGCTTTAGCACATTGTGTTTTCCATCCTTGGCACTGAGATGAAGATCAGATCACAATTAATGACCAATTAATGCACAAAACCAGGTCATTCCAACATATTTTTTCTTGTCATTGTATCTGACACATTAGGCAGACAATTGAATACAGGCTGAAGTTACTGTATTGTCCAAGGGTTATTATAGTGTTGGTTAATAGAAGGTTACCAGCTTACCCAGGCCCAGCAGGTCCACAGCTGGCTCTGTGCTTTTCTTGGGACTGGCTCTGCACTCTGACTGCTGAAAAGCACAAAGAAAAAGAAAAGAGTGTAAAGAAATGATTTAGTATAATGTCCAATCCACCAAGAAGACACAGAGCAACATTAGCATTCATTCTCAGTAATGTTTCTGTCCACCTAACATTCACAAGGTGGAGCATTTAGTTCTGTTTTGGTCTCCACCAACTGAAAAAGCTGGCTCATTTTAGGTGCTTAATGCACCACTATGTTCACCAGTTAAACACATTTGTTGTACTGCTCTTTGGTGCTAGTTAGGTAGTATACAATGAGTTCAACAAAACATTTCCTTGAAGATATCTGCCTGCCGGAAATGTGGAAATGAAAGGCAGTAAGTACCTCATCTAAATTCTTTCTTTGATAAATATTTGCAGGTTAGTCAGCAGTATACTACCCTTGATAATATTGTTTATGATTAGCAATAATGCTCATTGGGTTTTGAACTGAATGCAAAACAGGAGAGTAGAATAGAAAAAGAGGTAGTGGGGTACTAACAGTAGCACATGTTGTAATATTGTACATATTTCCTATATACTTCACTGCTTTTTTTTTTCTTAGTTTTTGCACATCCATTCTTAGATGAAAATATTGCACATAACTATATTGCAAATTAAATTATTCTCCTGTATATATTTTAAAGACTTTCTTAGCATTTATAGTCCTTACTTTTTTCATGTTTGTTGTTACCTATTGTTGCTGTCTCTGCTGCTGTAACACAAGAATTTTTCTCACGCGATCAATAAAATACATCTATCTATCTATCTATCTATCTATCTATCTATCTATCTATCTATCTAAGAAAAGGATGGAAAAACTAAATAGAAGAGAGATGGGAGGAGAGATGAGGAGATTAAAAGTCAAAGTACAAGAATGAAGAGGAGGATGGTGATAGATAGATGAAGTTGCCAGAGAGAAATGTGGTGTGGGGAGAGAGAGTAGGGTTGTACGTGGGCCATGAGAGATCTAGTAACAAACCAATTTCCCCCAACAAAAGATCGATGGACCACATTAGATTCAATGTCGTTCTAATCCAAAGCAATGAAAACCAGTACGTGTCCGCCTAATCAAGAATGCATTGGCCCCAGATTGATGTGTGTGGGGACTGTAAACCCTGAACAGCAGCCCGGTGTGAGCGCAGTGGGAAAGTGGTTTGTATACAATGACAAGGTTGCTTGGTTTGTACTGCGCATTCAAATTAACCAACGGTGAAGTGCAGTTGTACAGGAACACAAGTGGGAATCACATGAAAGCAATGATAATACTAGGTAGTGTTAGATAAGTGAGAGACAAGCTTAGTAAGATATTCAGAGCTACTTACACTATTGCTTGATGACCATTCATAGCACATGGTTGCAGTTTTTCTTTAACGCTGAACAAAAGGCAAAGAAGAAGATTCTGCTAGAGATCATCTCCTTACCACATGCTTAGTCAAGTCCCTTGGTCAGCAAAAGCCAAAAGTCCCAGCACACCAGAATAGTTAGGGATGGTGGTGGATGTATGGCAGCAAAAGGGTTGATATGAAGCATCAGTACAATAGTGAGGAAGCTAATAAAGGATGCCATGCACTTGTACGACGGCTGAATTCTAGCCTAGCCTGGTTTCTAATTATGATTACTAGTCAGCTGGTAGACAAGCAGCTAATAAATAGACGGTTATAGTGGAGCATAGATGAGCAGCTATTACCATGTTTCATGTGTAGTAATGTTTACTCAGTAAAGGCAGTATCACATTCTCATTACACTGAATTGGCTTCCCATTTGGCAGATAACCTCTTTAAATATCAGCTGTAAAACCAATATAAAATTATCAGTTCCTTTTTGAAGTAGGTTTTGTGTAGCATAACAGGCTGATATGGTTCCACAGATTTTTTAACCTATGGTAATATGATGCCTCAACTGGTACAGAGCATCTATCTTGTCCAATAACATTTTTCCCCTCAATTAACAGCTGTATATCTCACCATGTGGAATGCATTGGGTTATTATTATGTAAGGTAACATAGCTAGGCCCAGAGGATAAAAGGATGTAGATCATTCACACAACTAAATAAATATAAGTGGTGTTATAATCAAGCCATTCTGTCTAAAACTCTTTGGACATCTTCCAATAAACAGCATTTACACTGAAACTCAATTCAAACTTATACTAAAGGATTCAATGGGAATTCCAGTTCTTAAAAACAAATCCATAGCTGAAAAAAAGTAGACAGATTAATGTATATATAACAAATACTAAACAAACTGACAATTTAAAAAAAATGTTTCACTGCAACTTCTACTGATGATGTGCAAAAGTAGCCAAGGAGATACCACCAGTATGTGACTTGTCCTCATAACACAACACATTATGGCCAACGTACGGCCAACATAAGGTCAGTACCAAGTATCTGGTGGCATCTCTAAAATTTAAGGGAAACAGTAAAATCATAGGTCAACATCTATAAACTACCTGAATATAAAAAATATTCACTACCACAATAGCTCGAAAGAATAAAAAAGATGCATACTATTATCAGTCTAACTCAAACTGGTCACATCCAACCCGACGCCTGACTGGTCACATCTACAACCGACTGGACTCTACTCGGAAAGCCTATAACTCCATGAAGACTATTTTAACCAAGAAAAAAAGCATAGCATGCCCTGTCCATTTGGATTTCAGACATTTCATACCATGTATAGTGTTAAAAAATTGGATTATAGCCCTTCAATGCTACAGCCCACACAGCTGCATGTGACAGAAAGAAGAAATAAAGAAAGCCCTACGTGTCAAGCGTGCACCAAAAAGCCTAAATCCTACTAAGTTCAAGACAATTTGGATAGACATACTGTGAAATTGTCTCTTAACGTGACAGACAACGGTTTCCTGCCCTAAACTGGTTTAGACATCCCTTGTAATTAGTTATCAGGGTGACACAAAGTGATGCAGCTGACAGATGTGTGACAGCAGACCGATTGTTTAATAAGATCTATTTGTGTTTGAAGAGATGAAGGAATTGAAGGGAGGCTAGCAATCAATGTAACCCCACAGGTGAATAGAGTCTTTGAGCGTGTGGCGTTGCCAGTTTGAATGAAAACCACTATGATAGGCAAACCCTCTGATGACAGCTGTCACATCAGATTGCTATCAAATACACAGCAGACAAAGCCATCAGCTGGCTGGCTGTACACATGAATGTCTAGTGGGGTGAGTCTGTAAGTTAGTCCCGATGTACTCTTTCAAATGACCAAGACAAGAGGACAAGAGTGACAAGTGGTGAAAGTGCTGGGTCCATATCTTCTTTTTTTTACCATACAAAAGGTTTGGTAATACTGCCTTCAACCATATTAAATTGTTTTCTTGATAAATGCAGGACCATTATGTGCTAAAGCAGTTTCAAGCATTCAATTAGTATAACATTGTAGTCATTAATTCCAGTAGTACTTTGCTTTTTTTCATTCCATGTTAACTTGCTGTGTGCGACTCAACACATTCACAGTGCTCATCAAGCCCATCAGAAAAGGAAGTTCTTAATGTTTTGTGCTGCTAAAGGCACACAAATGCCAAACACCTGTACAGGAAGTAATGAGGGATATTGAAAGAAGCTTAATATTAAACCAAAAAAATCAGCAAAACAGGACACATGATCGATTGAGGAGGTTTCACAGTCAAAGTCAAAGTTGTCAACATTCAACACCTCCACATGATGAAACTGCATTTATAAATAAAACATGGGATCCTGTGATTGAAAGCTTCAAAAAGTAGGAGATTATTTCACACAGAGACAATAACACTTCCTGCACAGGTGTTTTACATTAATAACCTTCATCAACTCAAGGCTGATGAAGGTCAGAATAAAACATTCATACTCTGATGACAGCAGTAGTTTAATAAAGACCTTTTACCATACAGGTAGTGACTATAGTTTCATCACTCCAGGGTTCCAGCATTTTCCGCGTGGCGTGCAAGGTGACAAATATTAAATAAAAATGTCAAAAATGATTTCAATTTATTTTTTTTTTTATTTATACAGACAAAACAAATGCCAAGGGGACTCCACGAGGCGAGGTATTCAGATAGAGACAAGCTGCCCAGAAGTAAGTAATACTGTATATAAATATTCATTAAGAACATGTAACTGGACCTAAGATCCCCCAGGGTACCTGTAATCCTAATTACTTCAAGCATGAGAGACTATTTTATTATAAAAAAGGCTTGATGAGACGATAAGCAGCGGTTTGAAAGCAGGCAGCAGCTTGTGCTTCTGCATGCAGCTTACGATAAGTGGACTGGACAGTACAGGGTGACATCTCTCTAGGGAAAACAACAGACTGAACTTGTACGTGGCATGACATTTACTACTGTAGATTTCTATCATGTTCAGCACTATGCACATCAGGCCAAACAATAGAGAAGAGAGAAAAAAAAGCTACCAAGGCAACTGGATAACAATACAATAACGAGCAAATAATGTGGTTTTTCATTGCTTGAAACTTAAAGGCAGCTTTCTCAGACAGGAATTACGCAAGGATCAGTCTGAGACTAAGGAGGATTTTCAACAGATATGTCCAATGGATATAGGAGTAATACACAAACTTAATCCAAAATATTACTTATTTCTCACTTCAATTTACTCAAAACCACAGTGCTCATGTTATATTGGCCAGTGTATTTCACATAATTCCAAGTTGTTTTCCAGTTTTATAGTTTGAGTCCTGGCTGCAGTCACTATAGGATTTTGGTGTTAAATTTCTGTTACTGGTGGCCTGTTTTGTAGATGTGTTTTCAGAGTGTATTCCAATGAACACCATTTGGACTGGTAACCAGTGTTTCCTATGTTTCTCAAATGACTAACAATTCTTTTTTGGGACTTTTGCACAGTGTATTGGTTCCTTCCCTAGGCTTACCATGTAGTACAACATCCCAGTTTGGGGACAATGTTGCATGTCATCACCCTCTCCATCACCACATTCTGTCACTCTCTACAGTAGGTTAAAAACCCGAGAAACACCTAAAACACTAAAATTCAGGCAGTGTGAAATTTACCTGAAATCACACAAAATGAGCTATCAATGACTTTGGGCCAATATGGTGATATTAGTCTTGAAAGCAATATCGTTAGGCTATTGGAGTACTCGTCTGGCTACCCCTGCAAATGATGCAGCCTAGATTACAAAACTTCCACACACATGCAAGGCACAAACACACACCTAAACCTGTCGAACAGAGGTCTGAGACCCACTGAGACTATACTCAACAGTCTTATATGCAACAACATTCTACTGTCCTCTTCACCCGTACGACAGACTAAAACAAGCGTCTTATCCTCAGAGGAGAGGCAGGATAAGGTGATGGAATGAAAAGAAACCAAACAACACTAAAGAGGAGAGAAAGAAACAAATAGTGTGGATGGAGATGAGTGGGAGATGAGGAGGAAAGGAAATACAGGACAAACATTGGAGGGACGAATAAGAGACGAATAGGAGAATGAGAATAAACGCAGGATGATTGAGGCATAAGACAGACAGCTGCAGACAGGCGGCTGACAAAGAAGTCAAGCAGTAGTGTAGAAACTACTAGTACTGCTTGGCAGTATGATTATATCTTCAATTCTAAGGAGGATTTTTTAATTGTCCTATTTTAATGAAGTATTATATTTTCTCATCTACTCCTTTTCTAATTTTACCGTTAATACAAACTCAACACTTGCCCATTTTCTCCCAGGTGTCTTAGTAAATTCAGCACAATGTACATGTCCACTGCAGTGATTCCATTACTACAACAATGTGGATAAATATGTCAGTTCTGGCTTTCTATGCCCTGTTGTCTGTCTGTGTCAAACAGCTGTCAATGAAACTAAACTGCCTTTGGGCAGCTGGAGGTTAATGTGACATATTTATACAGAGTGTGGATGATAAGCTAAGCGCACACGCCTGCAGATGTGTCATTAAAAGCCTGCAGGAAAGGAGGCATTAGGTCGCTGACTGCTGGAGAGACTTTTAATATGAAACATCTGTGCAAGGAAAATACTAAGTTTCACTGACAGTGGCTTAACACCAATCAAAAAAAATCCAAAACATTGGAATTATTTATTGACTGAATTTACTGACAAAACAGTATTAACTCAAATACTGTTTTTCTCAGATTTTAACAAAACTGGTCACAGCATTTACTGAGGAAGGGGTCAAGGTCATCCTTGAGGGGTCAAAGAGGTGACCTTCAGCTAGGGTTCTACTTTCTGTGATTGTGAGCATGCAAGGTCCTTGTAGTGTGTATATGGGGCTCTGTGTGGATGTCTATATCTATGATATCCTCTACTTTGTTGTGTCTGTGCAGCCACCGGCTAGATAGGCTCAACTGCATACACTACTTAGATTAGTAGACTAGCGGATTGAAGGATGTGCTTAATGAAAGACTATGCATCTATTACTGTCCATGTCAGCTGCGGACTTCAAAGATCAAGTCATTCTTGTCAATGCAAGAACCATCACTGAACAGAGATGGGAACTGATCTTTCACCACTGTGATTAGGCGAGACACTTCACAGTTAGACCTGGCATGATGACCTCAAGCCCACGTTCCATTTCCTGATAAAGACCCACACACAAAGCCACCTCCCCCAAAAAAAATGGTGGGGTGTAACACCATTGGAAGCCAAAACAAAACCATGATTCAAATGTCTACAATCATGCGATACAGGAAGACAGCAGTACACTATTGAATTGCAGTAGCACTGCAGTGGATTGTCTTCCATAGCCGTGACAGCTAGCTTATGCTATAAAGAGAATAATAAAACTGCCACTGGTTGATGAGCCAGTGATGCCTGAACAGACAGCCAAAGTGGAGGAGAGGAAGAAAGAAAGAAGAGAGAAAACCAGAGAGTTCACAGAGGAGGCAGGAGGATAAGGGGTCAATTGTGGGTTGATGGAAAGAGGAGGTGAAATCAGTGAATAGGTCTTAGATGTGGGCGGGGAGGATGGAGATGTAGGCAGGAAAGATGAGGCCAAGGAAGCAGTGAATGGAGAGGAGGTGGACAAAACAACATGAGGAGAACAGAAATAGTAGGAGGGATGACAAGGGGAAGGACAGGGAGGGAGGGAAGTGGCCTTGATGACTGATGAAGGAAGAATGGAACATGAAACAAAAGGATGAACTAGGGTGAGATGACAAGAGGAGAAAGATAAGGAGACAAGAGTGAAGAGAGAGGGAGACAGTGGGCAGGAGGCCAAATGTGTGTGTGTGGTGTGTGTTCAAGTGTTGAGAGTGTGTGTGTGCGTGGAGAGAGGAGAACTGTGTTGAAAATGCATTATCAATACAGACTGAGACATCCATATCATCAAGTCAGCAGCCCCCACCCCTCTACCCCATCTCTACTTGGAAGCACACAACAAAGTCGCTGTATGTGTGTGCGTATGTGTGTGTGTGTGTGTGTGTGTGTGTGTGCAGCATCGCAGTAAGTCAGAGGCTGTTAAGTGTGCTGGGCTGCTACTGTTCTGCACCATTCAACACGATCTGTCACTCAGCTGGTGGCGCACACACACACACACACACACACACACACACACACACACACAGGCACAATCTAAAAGGTTTTGTCACACAGGAGATCTTACGCTGCCACACGCAAGCATCTCTTCCACCCAGTTACATTCATCTGACAGTCATGGAGAACCCATTGCATTGAACACACACACACACACACACACACACACACACACACACACACAAACAAACATCAAGACAAACACAAACAGGTAAAAAGACACATTCATACATATAAAGGTACCATCGAACACAAAAATTCAAGTAATGCATGCAAATGTGTACTAACACACACACAACACAATCTCGCACATTGGTACCTAACACACAAATGCCTCACACTCTATAAAGCGCCATCACAAAATACAAAACAACACACACACACTCTCTTGAGTGTTTGAGGAAGGTCATGGATTGGTCTGACAGCTGAAGCGTGACGGTGCTGTTCAGGGAAAGAATACCCAGTCAAATCAAAACACTGGCAACTAATACACACACACACACACACACACACACACACACACACACCAATTGAAACAGGGTATTTTCAGGTATTTTGTGAAGTGAATCTTATTTGTCACTAAACAGGAGAACTTTCAGAGCAAAAAAGAATCTTGTTGGGCTGTGTGTTTTGAAATGCTTGTCATATTCAGGTTTAGTTGTGTGTTGCATTTAAAGAACACACACACACACATGCACTTAACAGATGCTTCACTTCAGGGAATGCACATCCAATGCCCAGCTGGTCTTGAGGAGCACACATGACGAACTGGATTTGGTATACATGCACGCTCAGGCACAGGCTCACACACATGGATTTGGAGAACACACACACAGCTGGATTTGGGAAAGGCACATGCAAAAAGCTGGATTAGCACGCTGATGCTGACTTGGAACACTGGACAAACAATCTACTGGGGATGCAGAGAAGCTTCCTTTGGTTTTTTGTCGTTTTAACCTCCAGAAATGAAGGGCATGTGAGTGTGCCTGTGATTTTGTGTTCGTCAGGCTGTTTTTTGCTTGTCTCCACCTCTGTCCAATTCCAACACAGGGCCATAAGTTGGACCTCATGTTGCTATAGAGCCCATCTCCACGCTTGCATAATGTGGTGGTTATGGTGTTTTGCCAGGAATTCTCCTGGCTTTACTGCCAGTGGCTTCAATAACAGACTGAACCTTTGGTGTGGGTGTGTCCGTATCAGTGGAAAGTTGACTAGAACAGCAAACTCAAAGTGTGTGAAGAGAGACAAAATGAGAGAGGAAGGGAGTATAATTGCAGTGTCTTCTTGTGATAGACTGTGTGTGTATATTAGTGGGTAAGATAGCTGGTGTTTTAGCAACTGTGAATGAGATTGTGTTTGTGTGTGTGCGTGCAACAGTATGTAAAATTGGTGTGTGGCAACACTGGAGACAGGAGGACCTCATTTGACAAGAATATTCTGCATAAAAGTCCAGAGTCTGTCTGCTCTGCATTTGAACCTATTTTGCATAAGTGGGCAGTAGTGGTGCTCTGGTCTGGGTTTTTGGAGCCACCTATTGCTGAAAGCAGTATCAGCCAATGCTGATCACCAGGTCTATTTGAAGCCTTCTATTTATAGTGTAGAGAGTTTTCAACTTTTAATTTCATTTTTTACCATTCTTAAAAACACTGTATATAAAGTATTAAGTGACCAAGTGTATTACAAGTGTGCCAGGTAAGTGTGTTTGGCATGCCTCTGATGCACACTTGAATGCTATCTGCATCATGCTGCTGGGTTAAGGAGTCCAAAGAGCATCAGCTTTGAAGTACACAGGAAATGACATGCTGCTGTTCATTAACTGATGGCACATTATGTTGCTGCCAGGTGTTCTCTTTTTGTTAAGTCTCAAACACATTTTGGATCAGGTCTAACCAGGTACATGGATTAAAGGAGGTGGTCTCTGATTCTACATATAAAATAAATAGAAAGAGGGTTCACTGTGGCCTACGCCGACAATGCAATTCTCAACTGGAGTCTAGGGGTCACAATGTTATCTGACAAGGGCTGTTAGCAGTTAATCGAGAAGAAAAAAAAAAATTATCTCAATTCTTACATATATGCAATCTTATTTCTAATTGATGGGATTCACTTCGCTCTCATTTCCCCATACATTTAGGTCACGCTGCATTCACGTGTTGACTTATTTACTTCACAACAATCCCAGTAGCTACAACGTCCACCTACAGTGTAAAGCAAAACACTATACCACACTAATTCAACTTTCAAACACACAACTCAATAGTTTCTCTCCTTTTTCATTCACAGTAGCTCCATGATCAGTCCCTGTTACTATAGTAACCCGACATAGTGCTCAACACCGTGTAGAACCAATGAGAACCGAGCGAACCCAGGAACAGATTAGCCAGCCCACGAGTCGGGCAGAGGTTTCGCTAAAGACAAAAAATAGAGGCAGGAAAATCCTGGTGGCGAGGGTGGCGATCTTGTGCTCACATAAAAAACAGAATAACAAACTCCCTTATGTGAACTTTTGGGTTTAAGCCACAGCGGTAATGTGCAAAGAGTCATAATTTGAAAGCAATGCTTTGGCTTCCTCATGACACCATGGTAACTCTAGAACCATCTCAACCACCGTATGTAGCCATGCCTGTGCATACAAGTCAGGACAAAAGCTGGACTGTCTTGAACTTGGAGCCAAAACTTGGAGCAAAACACAATTTAATTTCATCTTGTAATTTTCACCCAGAGGCATGTTGCTGGGCAAGAAGTTACATAGTGTTGCTTTAAGATTGGGGGTCTAACACCTATCAGACTTGCACTGTGTGATTTTATCTACTGACTGTTAACAGTAGCAGACTGGAACAGTCCCATCAATTATCGCACCCTTATCTATATTAAGAATCAGTTTGACAGTCTTCTGCCTTTACCCAGAAATACGTTTTGATTAAACATTTTTTTAATTCCCTCCGGCACAGAGGCAGACACAGTGGCTTTCTTGCTACTGGTTTGTTGCAGATTACTCTCAAATCCACGTGAAACCTGAACAGTGTTTACAAGACAATAACCATTAGATTATGTTAGCTTAATATAAAATAGCATTACCTTTTATGAATGTTTTACAAAGAAAAAAAAATTAATGTAAAGGATGCTGATACCCACATTTTTCAATCCAATTACAAATACAAAGTACACATTTAGTACTTGCACTGATGCAGTACCGATATGAGTACTTATTAATGCCATTACACTTCACCCATCTAGCAGAAAAGCATGTTTATTTTCATCAGAATATTGTCATTTCTCTGGCTGCCGAAATTGCAGCTGACATTCCATTATATGGAATTGCCACATTTACTCAAATAGAAGTACTATTATTATTGTTTTAGCATTTCAGCTGCATCTTTTTTACAAACAGCCTTGCATATTTCACTTAAATGGGCCTGATAACTTTACCAACATAAAACTGTGGCAGAGCAACTAAAGGAATTATCATGTAATAAACGGGCGTCATCTGTAGAACTAGATCTATTTGAAAAAGTGAGGGCAGGTTTTTTTTAATGAAAAGCAGCTTCTCTGCATTATCAGCTATTAGTCTGTCTGGTTTTTCATCTACAATGTGGACACTGAGCTAAAAGCCTTTCACTTTCACACTGCTGCTGTTTTTAAGATGTTTATCAGATTGCTTGCATGTTGAAAGTACTACTTTGCGTCCCTCCTCTTGACAACTTTGCAGAGCATAATTTGATCCGCTGCGTCACCATCATCCACTTTGGAAATACTCACACCGCCGACATTGCTCCTCCTTGCTCTCAGTGGCACCTGGCCGTCAACTGGGCGTCACACTGCCCGTAAAGTGGTATGGGGCTGTAGTATCAGGACACTTTGAATCTGGTCACGAGTGCAGGACAGAATTTATCAGACCAGATACCCGATGCACGAAATGTCGATATCCAGGTGCATCCCTAAATAAATACAGACAAAAACTAAACAAAATACCTGGAATTGGCTGCATACGCAAGGGAATAATCTTTTAGTCTTTGAAGTTTCTTTAAAACAGTTTGTATCATAAAGTCTGCTGTGAGCATGTAACTTTTACTGTTGCACAGACGTCCATATTGCTGTTGCTAAAGGGTAAGCAGGTTCCACTCAGCGAGGCAACAACGAGACTTTCAAGTAACCAATGAGACTTTAAAATACAAATACCTTTACTAAAATAAAAAATGTCTAAATGACAAATGCAACTCAAATAGATTCTCAATTATGATCATAGAAAAAGTAAACAAATTATATGTACAATATAACAACTATTACAGTTTTTTATTCAGTTGTCTGCTCCTAGCTAGTGTAATACCTTCATTGAAACCCACACTGATGTGATAGATATAGCAGAAATTAATGAGGCAGAAAATGAGTTTATTCAGTCAGTTATCAAGTTACTGAAATATTAATTGATTTGATAATGAGAATACTGGCACATAAGTAAAAATAGCTTCATGCTCCTACTACATGTTTAACACCTCAACCCAGTCACCTGCTCCTATGATATTCACTGATCACCATCAAAATAAATCGTTATGGACCATCTCATGTGGGGCCAAGACATAAATCTCTGATTGGCAATAAATCTGTTGTATGATATATTTTACCAAAGGCCCTAGGCTCTGTAAATGCTAACCAGCCTCAGTGGACCTTGACTACTCTGTTTGAAGAGAGTAGCTGAGATATAACAGTCTCAGTGGCATACAGTCTGCTGCATCACAGCAGAGATGTAATGTGTTTGTGTAGTTGTGTGTGGTGTACTATCATCTGTGCATTTAGGTAAGGATGGTGGATCTCTATTTACTATTGTATACGTGTCTGTCTTAATGTGTGTGTGTTTTCTTGGGAAACAGACCACAGCTCGCTATCCAGTAGTGCAAATCAGCTTATTGATTAGCCTCCTTGTGGCACCCTGCCAGTCCTTGACTGCTAGACCTCAGGCTTCTGTGTGTGTGGTGTGGGGTGTGCATGTGTCACGTTGTGGTCACAGTACGCTGCTCAGCACGGCTGCCTTATATCCTCTCAAGCTAACTCTAATCACCAGAGATATGCTTTAGGTGCTGCTGCTGCTGCAGCTGTGTGTGTGTGTGTGTGAGTGTGTGTCATCCAATCTCAGGAACCTTTCAGAGCCCAACTCAGTCCAGATGCACAGGCACCTAGCGATATGCCCTCTAAGTCACTGAATGAACAAAATGCATAAGCATCTACACATATGCATGTGGACACACACACACACACACACACACTCCTTCATTTCTGTCTCCAACAAAGGCAACCGCCAGTGTTTTCCATGAAGGAGAGCAGCCTCTTGTTCTCTTTGATAATTTATTCATGAGCTGAAAGAAAAAGACAACATACAGCAGCAGTCTAACGGGACGACAGTGATTTAGTGTTTATAGAGATAGCGACAGACATACATGCAGAGAGCTAGAAAGAAAGGGGAGGAGAGAGACAGAGGGAGGGACAAATGAAGGAGATGAGAGATGGAGGTGAGGGAGGCGAAACAACTAGAGATAATGGAAGTCACTTCTTGCTAAAAGCACTGTGTGTTTTGTAGCGTGAGTGGAGTACAGTGTCCTCTTTGCTTTACGTTACACACTTATCCCATCTATTTCTCTCATGTCTTCACTACATTCATGATTGTGTATGTGAGAAATATCTCTTTTGACTTACTAATCTTAATTTACTGACCATGTGGCTGGTGTTTGCAGACACAAAATCTCTGCCAAAGTGATTCCTGGCTTTTTAGTTAGTTTGGAACAAAATCTGAAAGTATAATAATTCAGCAACACTAATTGAAGAGTCTATTGTATAAAGGAATTCATTTGTTTTAATGAATGAATAAAAGAACAACCTACAGTACACTATGAGAAGGCCAAATCTCAGACCCCACAATATTTACTCTGCATTTAGGGCCTGTAAGGTCCAGTTCAGGTTAGCATAGGTTTTGGAACACTGGACCCACACAGTGCTTGAGGACACCATGCATTTCAAAAGCAAAAAAGTGTTTAAAAAGGCAGAATTTGAAAATACAACAACCCATCCCCCCACCTCACTTCAACGAGCAGATGAGCACAGGCATATGCACATGCTTCCTAGATGCAAACAACACAAGCACCACAGCTGCAGCCATGATCCTTTGGCTACGGTTAGCAGTTAGCTAAACACAGCCACTCATCACCTGCTTTTATGGTAAATCCACCTACACAACCTAATCAACCACCACAACACATTGAGATATTTCAGGAAAATGAATCAGCCTGTTACCTGTCCTGAAGAAGTACAGTTCTCTCCACCTCTGGAACGCATCACAAAATCTGTCTAAAGGGACATGCACATGCATCTAGAAGCCAACAGCCAATAGAACATTCGCTCCCTCTGCAAATACCTGTGCTTAGCCAAAGTTTCCCGTCATGTATTAGATTTTCTAAAGCCTGAAAACGGAGCCAAGAGGAGGCGTAGAGGTCTGGTTTACTCTCAGACCACTTGAATTAATATGCTGGAAGGTGGTTATGAAATATTTGCCCAATGATGCCAAAAAATGACAAGCCTCTCCAGCTTTAATATCTTGTTTTTGTTGTTTGCTGAGTTTGAAGAAGTATGCTGAAACAATATCTCAATATACTGATTTCCTTGGCTTAAATGTATTGTGCTACGTATAATATATAACTAGAGAAAGCTGAGCAGCGAAATGTTTTTGGTTAAGGTAATTGTAGCATGAGATATCTGATTATTTCATTCTCAAAGCACTTGCTAAATAAATACTTGAGTATTTATTTATACTTGAGTGAACACTGAGTAACTGTCCAGTTATCTTTGTATTGCCTCCATCCTGGGTAAAGAAGAAGAATTGCTTATTTTATCTGTTACTCTGTATATTCTATTTTAAGTCAGATGGTCACCTCTGATACAGAGTTTTCTCTGTAACAGCTGGTAAATATGTTATCACTTTTTAATTCAAGATTGTGGAGAAGCTGATGCTTCTAGTTAATTTGTCATCTATGAGGTATGGCTATTAAACAAGACTAATGCTGTAATACAATTTTATTGAACATAAACATTTTTCAGTGTCTTTCTCCTTCAACATACTTCTGCATCAACACACCACTGCATCCGGGTCCTTCACTGATCAAAGCAGTGCAGTAGGTCTTCATCAGACAGTTGTCTCAGAAACTCTGTCGTTCTTTTCTTAAATTCTGACACAGACTCAAAACGTGTTCCTTTGTGCACAGATTTGATCTTAGGAAAAAGGAAAAAGTCACATGGTGCTACAGGTGAACAGGGATGGTGATCAAGCACTGGGATTTGTTTTTGGGCCAGAAACTGCTTTTCCTTTTGATCAGGGGTTTTGAGACAACTTTGGCACACACTTTTGTCATGTTCAAATTTTCATGCTGTCTCTTTATCAATGTAGACCATTTCTGCTATCATTCTCATACTGAGTCGTCGATAATTTAGAACAATTTGTTCAATTTGTTGAATGTTTTCAGAAGTTTCTGATGTGTATGGACGCCCAGAGCGTTCATCGTCTTGGACATCCTCCCTGCCTTTTGTGCCATTCAAACACACGTGCACGTGACATGCAGTGTTCCCCATACAATGTACCAAAAGATTCAGCTGCTGTTTTGTTCAGTTTCACCAAAAATGTCAAGTTAATGCATTGCTCAACTTTTAAGCTAATCATTTTCTGACGCCTCAGCAAAAGCACACGCTTTTCAATTAGCTGCTAGCAGTGAACTAAAGATGTCACTTATTGGAAACTTACAGCAGTTGTGTGTGAATACCCAACCTTTAATATATAACACTCTGTGTGACTGTGAACCACATGGTTTTATCCTCATAAGCGCAGTCTCGTTATTTTAATAGCCACACCTCATAAATGCCCAACATATCCCAGAGTTCCTTCTGTCAATTAACAGATACATTACCCTGCATGCCCTGTAGCTGAAGAGAGTATTTGAGTGGATTTTAAAGGTCAAAATACTGTTCAAGGAGCTTTCCTGATGAGCAAAAACAACAGGGCCATGAAAAAGGTAGCACAAAATATTATTAACCTAGTACAAAACCAGTTTACAATAAACAAAGGACTGTTAAAGCATATTTAGAGTCAACATGCACAATTTTCTTGTGTGTTTGCAAAGTTCACCAACATAGAGTCAAGCTCAGGGCCTATAGACCCTATTAGCACTGACATCACAATTACGTCATGGTGTTAGCTGGAGGCAAAACAGAGGAAAAACTGGAGGCGAACGCTCATTACCTAAATGTTATCTTGCTGTGTGCCAGAATCAAAGGAGTAGTGGGTCTGAGTCACTTTTATTCACACAAACACACGTTTACAGACACACACACACACACACACACACAGACAAGCAGGAGGACAGCTAGCTGCCAGGACTAGCTTCCCTGTCATCAGCAGCAGAGCTGCTGTCATCAGATTGCGTGCATTTAGAAAAGGCCAAAAAACATTTTTGACTTTTAGACATTTGGGGTCAACATCTGTCAATCTATGATTTTACAGGGATGTATAACACTTGAGGCAGATTTTGTTGCACTCAACATAAGGAATTGTCAACCAGTCTCCTCTGCTCCTCCACCTGTCTCCTCTATGTGTGTGCATGGAGGGGCTAAGACACACACATGAGCTGGGGTAAGCTGAAATGAAATGAGTGCACATAAAATAGGTAAATTACATAAATAAAATAAATGTCTGGCCATTCCATTAATAGGTACTCTGTTTTGCTATATCCATTAATATACCAATGAGTCCACTTTGGAGGTGGTGCCCTACTATGAGAGCTTTCTCAACCATATTTATGCATATTTGCAACACTAATATTTGTGATAGTAGTTCTGGTCTAAACATATTCAAAAGTAAAAGTTTTTCAAGTCTTAACCTATCAACACACGTGCTAGTCTCTGGTGGTCCAGCAATTTGTACACTCTCCATTACCCCCAACTCCCTGTGTTACACATGAACGTTCTGAACCAAAGAAAACATTGTTGTTGCCAATAACTGCAAATCCAGGCACCACTTATGTTTCTTTCAAAGCAGATCATGTGAAGAGCTAGCATGCAGACTGTACTTCCTGATTTCTCACAGTCTGAATTATTGATTAGGTCATAACTCACGTCTATGTCAAGTGACCTAATGGATCTCTCACTATCTCTCTAGGCCTTTGACTCCCCTTCAGTCCTGCTCCATCTTATCTGGTGGAGGCTACGACGTCCTACAACAGGCAATAAAAGCAGGTCTGGCATGGATCAGACCTGCTTGAAATGAAGAGCAATAAGATTAACGAGCAAGTGAAACTACTGCTAGGGGACTGATGCTGAAGTAAGGTAGAGCAAGTTTCAATCACTATCACACTGGACTGACGTGCCGTGAAGGGATAACACCACTTAACATCTGCTTGAACACCTGTGTTACGGTAGCTTCAGGGAAAAATCTACACTTTACTGCACTTGATTAAGGAAGTAAAGAAGACACCATCAATTATAAAACTAACATGTTTCAGCAAATATAGGCTTCTTGAGTTCTGCAACATGATAATAATAAAACTTGATATATAACTTCACAAGCAATTCTCTCTGTTGTATTTTAGACTTAGTAAAATGTCTAAAACGGTGCAGACACTGTGAAGTTTTATTAAACTTGTATGTTAATTCACACAACACATTTTAATGCTAGGCCAAAATCTGTGACTTTTATGCTCACACTATGTAGATCCATTGGCCAGCCATGACGTAGGTGCTCACTGAATGTATACAGAACTTTTTAATAGCTATGATAGCACAAACTTTAAGTCTGTCTGTAGAGCACTAAGGGCTTGGTTATAAAGAACTAGATCAAACAGCACGCTGTGTGACCATCCAAGGAGTTTCTATCTGACTCAAATGGCCTCACTGGAAGATGGAGTGAAAAGTTAGTCATCATAGGGGAGGGGGAGGAGACACAATATTGGTTAAAAATAGGGATAATGCCACACATTTTTAGACATTCATAGTGTTGTGTTGGGTGTTCACATGAAAAGTGCCACAAACAGTTGTGTAACAAATGAAAAGAAAGTGTTCAAACCTTGGCTCCTTTTTTACCACCACACAAGTGGCCAATCACAGTGTTAAGTGGGTGTCAATGTAGGATTGTAAGTTTCAGAGTTTCAGGAAAAATATTAGACAAAAACCCCTCTAATCTGACAACAGAAAGGTGTGGGGGGAGGTGGTTTCTGAAGCTATGTGACCATCAACCAAGCAGTTCAGACAGAACCATGATCATTTGTGGGAGGATTCTCCCAGCAGAGAAGATGACTGAGCAAATTCCTGAATACAATCAAGACTTCACGAAATGTTTAGTATCATGAACATGTTACACAAATTTGTCCAAAACTGATGCATTCAAATTAACCCTGGTAAGTTAGTCTATGTTCTTAACGCAACACTGTCAATCAATCTGCTAAATCAATCAAGATTAATGTAGAAAAACATTTTTGATGACTCAAAAGGGCTTGTCCTGAGCAGGCGCAAAGACAGCCTGGACCAGAGGTATTAGTGAAACAGAGTACTTAGAAATGTAAGGAAACACACGTGGGAAAGCTGAACAGTCTAACCACAGTTATTAGTTATCCAGTTCATTTGTTTCAAATATTCCCAGGGTCAGGAAGGAAGGGCTGTAGTGAATGAAGAGAAAGATGGTAAAGATACAGACTATGGTGTCCAACCCAAGCCACAGCAAGTAAAATACTACTCTAATAATATTAAAACAAGCTCAATACCGGTTACAACAGATGTACTGACAGCAGCCATCTGGGAAATTGGACAGTGGAACTGCTCAAACTGCAAGACAATCACAGACGATGACAGACGATTATTGATATGCCAGCAATCCAACCAATCTTCCAAGAGGCAGACTGTTGCCAAACTGTTGTTGAGCATTGTGACCCTCATTAAACTGCACATCAAATGACAAATGGCAGAAATTCAGCCCAATTCTGAAGTTAGTCTGGGGCGATCAGTCTGCAGCTTAATCCACACAGTGTGCCCAGTTTAAAAGCAGCGTCCAAAAACCATGAGCTTTCTTAATTTTCATTCTGTTTATCTCAGGGATACAGAGGCAATAGATGCATACGGTAGATGGCACTAAACTAATGAGGTAAATGAATTGAGCTCTTGCCAAATAACTCAATCCACTGAAAAATGAATACTTTTGCATCAGTGAACAGACTCAATTCAGTTTGAAAACCCTTGAGTTAAGAGCCAGATCTTTACATTTTAGCTTTCAGGTATTCACCATTTCTCTCATCCTGAATAAAAGCAGGTAGATGATAAATGGACTGCATTTATATAGCGCTTTCCTAGTCATATTGACCACTCAAAGCGCTTTACGCTAAAGGTCACATTCACCCATTCACACACACATTCATACAGCAGTTATATAGACGCACCAAATTGGGGTTCAGTATCTTCGACCCACAGACTGGAGGAGCCGGGGATCAAACCACTGACCTTCTGATTAGTGGGCGACCCGCGCTCCCTCCTATGCCCCAGGAGAGATAAACAGGTAAGGGTTCATGAGCTTCTAGAGAGGCATGACAGTAAATGGACATATGCAAGACTGAACCTGTGACCTTTTGGTTCCAGCACCGAGTTACCATTCTCTGAGCAGCCCTTCCACCTGTACCTGAAGAACAGGTCCAGCCAAAGTCAGTCTTTAATGTTGCCTCCATCAGTTTGATATCAGTAAGAGTGACAACATTTCTATCACTGATGCCTATGACAGTATGTATAAATAAGAAAAAGAATGAACCACAACCACATGACAAATAGAAAATCTTTTTTATGATGATGACCATTCATGAATTTTGATACAGAACTATTTCCAAGGTCAAAAATGAACTTCAGCATTTATCTTGGGCATGGAGAAAAAAAAGAGACTTCAAAGCAGACATGGGAATTTTTCTAATGAACAGATGCTGCAAGAAATGTAGGATGCAGTGTTCTTGGATCTTGACCCACATTAGGGACTGAAGGTAAGGATCTCACAGCCTCTGCTGCCTCCTTTTATGAGTCCCCCCACTGTATGAAATTGCTGGAGTAACCCTTTAAAATATGGCCAGTGTGATTTCATGGACAACAACATTTATTAATCTATAGATTGGATGATTAGATAACTTAACTTATCAATCCGGGGACATTTGTGTAAATTGAACACATAATGTGATTTAATCAGATTCATAATATATTATCATAGTGATATTATACTACTATGATGAATTATTATCACTGTTATTGTTATCTTTGTGACCAACATCCCAGATTTCAGTGTACTGTCATCTGTATAATATGCAAGCCTATCCACCCTGCTATGCATAAAAACCTAAGAAAAAAATGAATTTCTTTTTTTCTATACAAAAATTGTCAAACTACTGATTGATTTTTGCAATTTTAGAAACAGCCTTGAAAAATCTACATTGATTGTAGCCTCTCTCAGACTTTCATCTGTAAAGTCAGTTCAGTAGCTGGTGGATTCACAATATTTTAAACTCAGTTTTTGTTTAGAATTTAATAAGTGCGAAGAAAAGCCAAAGTGCTCCTTATGTAAACCTCTGGAGAAGAAAGGAAAAGAAGTGAAGTGAAAGGAAATTAAATATATCTGTTGATTAAAGCTCGGTCTGCTCCATCCTGAAACCATTGCGGGTGTGTGTTTCTGTGAGTATCCTCTCTACAGATAATGTACAGTGGGAAGATGAAAGGTGTTGTTGTATGATGGGGTTATGTCGTGATGGTACAGTATGTCTTTGTTTGAGATAGAGGGAAAAGGCACACAGCAGAGTGAGGGGCAGAACAGGAGTCAGAGAGAGTCACTGTTAATTTAGTTTTACTCTCAGGGTCCTGTCCTACACCCAGCGCAAAACAGCACCAAGCGCAACACAAGTGACTTTGCTAGTTTCAGACCGATTGTCATTTTCCCGTCTAATGCCCATGTTAATTAAATTGCAAATACATTTGAAACCATCTGAGCATGTTGGTTATAAAATGACGTGGTTGGTTATAAAATGACGTGTGGTCAGGCAGATTTTTGGCACATTGCTATCTTGAGGCAGTGGAGAGCATTTGCACAACTGACCAACAAAAACTTGGTCTGAAGTCAAGGGTGCAGTATTTCACATTATCAAAAGAGTAATATTCACCTACATATGCAAGTGCACAACGTGTGTACACTCTGCTTGCTACACACACAGGGCACAAACATGCTAAAGATTAAAAATAAAAAGTCATGCTGTGTGTTGTATAACACTGCCATGTGTCATGGACGTCTCTTGAGGACACATAATAGGACTTTAGAAGGTGTTATACTGAAATACATGTGCTGATTCCCATGAACCCAAATACACCAGCAGCAGCAGCACAGGCAAGGACAGACCAGTTCTTTCATATCAGCTCCATTATAATAACAATCCGCCAAGGTGCAAGTGCACCCGGCTTTTAAAGGGAATGGGAGATGGTACTCTGCTTGGTTTATTGCATCTTATGCCCAAAACACACCCATGATTAATAAAGAGACTAAGTACAACCCTTTTGAACCATGCATTTAGTGCGGTGACCTTTTTTCTGCTGTTAAGCGAGCAAAAGTGGATTTGGACTCACTTGGATGCACTTGCTTCATGCACTTTAGACTGTTAAAACAGAGCCCTTAGTGTTTTAATGAAAATGCATATTAATTTTAGTCATTTGATTTTGTTTGTTTTAGTCTAGTTTTAGTCAACCAAGACATTTTTAGTCTAGTCACCAGTTTGTGTACAGTTACCATGGTTACAGGTTCAGGTTCAGGTTCAAGGGTTACTTTATATTTAGCCTTAGTCTTGAATGATGAAAAATAGGTCGTCAAGGTCATCACACTTTTCGTTGACGCAATTAACATTGTGAGACAAGGGGGAAGTGAGTGAGAGACAAGAAGGGTGAGGGGGTGAAAAGAAAGAGACAGAAACATGGCTGTCAGCATGTTTCCTGCTGTATTGGAGATTAAACAGCTTCCAGTGCGTCAGCATACACTGAGACTAACAAGTCTCTTTCTGTTTCTCTCTCTCTCTCTCTCTCTCCCTCTCTCTCTCTCTCTCTCTCTCTCTCACACACACACACGCTAGAAATGTCCTCAAATATCTCCTTGACACTGGAGCTCATCGACAGCAGGAGCAGCTGATAAGGAGGAAGAAACAGAGATGAACAATGCCACATATCTCTGCCAGCACACACACATGCACAAAGCATTATCCATTCCTGCAACAAACAACATGTATTGCATACACAAACACAAATATACACTACATCAATTGTGTAACCTATCTGCAGGACAACTGAGAGGCTGCGACCTCCTGATTTCTGATTCAACATCTCCTTTCCCTCCTTCTCTCTCTCTCTCTCTTTCTGCAGAGCACTGCTTTGAGCTACATGCTAAAATGTATGTTTACCACGTTCGTTATATTTGCTAATTAGCACTAAACACAAAGTACAGCTGAGGTTGATTGGAAGGTCATTAGCTACTGGACTAGGTCAAATTTTGACCTGACGATGGCGCAAGATGAAAAGTCAGGGGATCACAAATGGTATTATAATTCATCCTGAGAGTGACAGGAGTATATACCTAATTTCATGGTAATCCATCCAACAGTTGTGCAGATATTTCACTAAAAACACAAATCTGAACATCATTAGGTGCCAGAGGAAAAGTCAGGCGATCACCTAAGTCATCATCTTGGGACTATGAATTTATGTACAAAATTTAAAGGCCATCTCTACAATATTTTTTTGAGACATTTCAGTCCGGACCAAAGTGGTGATCAGAAAGACCATTTGTTGATGTTGTTGTTTTGTTTTTGTTTCTTTTTTAATAAATTTGAAAAGAAAAATATGAAAAATGTTTTCAATAAAGAAATAAATTGTATGACTATTACAAACAATACTTAACATTTGTATGTATGTATTGTATGTTGTACGTATTTACAGCCTTTGCATAGATATTGATTTAATGTCTGTTCTATGGACACATCACACTTTCATTTTTTGATTTTCTGTGATGCCAGTTAAGGCTAAGGCTGCATCATTCAAGTCTATGAGTCAATCTTAACCACTTTAAGTGCAACAACACATGAGACATCACAGCTAGTGCTAGCTCTGAAATGTTTGTGGCTCATACGGGAAGACAGAGTCTGGAGGTAATTGCATTTTCATCAATTGCAAATCATCATATGCTGATTGCTTTTGATGCCATTAAAATAAAATGCAATATTTCTTTTTAACACTGATATTCGCTCAAGCAAATTTATTACAGCACTGTTCTTAATATCAGACCAGATATATTAACACAGCAGTAACCTGAGGCAAATGACTTCAATGTTCCACCAAAAACAACAGCTGAGATTAACAGCAGGCACATGCATGTTGACAGACTGTTGTTCAAATGCAGTGTTATGATTTTGATTATGATTCATGATTGTGATCCCAGTTTTGATAATGATGCCGTAGACATGAAGGTACACGCAAACACCAGAAAGAAAGTGAGTCAAAAACAGACATGACTGACTTGAGACCACGATGCCAGATTCAATGTGCATTGTGTGACTGCAGCAGAGTTCAAAGGGGATCATGTATGTAACTCATTGGTGGACAAAGTCAAAGACGTCACTCATGAAAAAAAAGTCTACTTCCAGCTTCTCAGTGGCTGGAATTTACTGCTGTTCTTTGTCTAAGTCAAAGGAATATTTTCACTGCTTTCAGACTGTTGGTTGGGAAAAATAAGCAATTTAATGACGTCAGCTTTAGGAAATAACTAACAGATTAACTGATAATTGTTATATAATGAGGGAAAGGGAGGGAGAAATGAAGGAGAGGATCCTAGTCGGTGATAGACTAATTTACTGCAGCTCTACTGCATGCTTTTTTGTTGCTCTACCACTTTTCAACAATGCTTTACATTTTAGAGCAAATCCTCCACACCACAATAATCTTTATATATACCAGTGAGAATTTGCACCTGCTTTTTACAGGCAGATAATTTTCCATGCAAAACCTATGTTTGAATATTACATTGACCTATGATCTGGCCAAAAAATCATAAATGATAAAAATGTTATCAAATGATAAATGGTATCAGTCAATATCAATAGTTATCATAATAAATGTCAAAGCATTATTTCTTTCAAGTTTTAATGCTAATTTTTGATCTTCCTGTCTCAGAAATTATTAATATGGAATAGTTATTGATCATTTGTAATATTTCTATCAAGGAAAATTATATCATTCTATATAGAATTATATCGCTGTAATTATCATGTCATTTTATCTCCCAGCCCTAATGTGACCCAGCATAAGAGATTAGCAACCACTATTATCACATCTCCTGCTTTTATTTGCACAAACATCCTCTAAATGCATATATAGCAAAGAGGTGTAACTACCTGTAATTCATGGCTACATTTCTGAAATGAGATATTCTCCAGTGAATGGAAAATATGCAGAAAGCTACACTGGTACAAAAATAAGTCAAGATAGAAATACTGCATTCAAATTAAATGTGACAATATGTTTAAATATGTTGTAAAGAGCCTAAAGTGCCCAGTTTGTGAGCAGATGGAAGCAGAGTAAGAAATGTTAATGCTAGAGTATAGATCCATGTGTGGTTACATTTCACTCTAAGTGGATACAGTTGCCCATAGCCTACATTTCTACTCCCTGTAGAGCATCTGATCACATGCACATACACACACTCACATGTATATGCAGCTTTATCCACACCACTGTGATCTACAGTATTCCTTCACTTTGCAGGCCATGGAAATACTCTGAATTTACCAACCATGACCCAGAAACACACATACTCACTCCTTCACTCCCCCTTTCTTTCACAAATACAAGTGCATACACACACACACACACACACAAAGTGAAGATAAGCATGAATATACCACAGTCCTGGCGTGTATACACATACACTCCATCACACACCCACAACCACTGACCTCTGTTCCAGACATCAGTAACTGCAGCACATTCATCCAGGCTGGTGTTACATTCTAGTCAAGCCTGCATTAGTCATTTACTTATCCTGGCTAACAGCAGTACTTTTGTCTTTCATTTATCTTTCCATTATCTTTCAATTGATCTTTCCATTCTGAATTTAAATGCTACGCACGTTGTCTTTCATGATGTTAAGACATCCTTCTCTGGTGCAGTGAGCATTAACAGTCTATCTGCATCTTAAAAAAGCTAAATTTGGCTCAATCTGCCATCAGCAAGGGCTTCATTTATTACACTCGGTGACGTAATTCTTTGCAGCTGAGGTTCAAGTTACACTATCCGACAAACTTCCACTTTTATGGATGAGATCATACTTTTAAAGATATGGTTCCTATGTTGTTGTCCCTGTGCATGGATGAGAAATGCTCCATACTGATCCACAGAGCAAAACCACAGCATCTGTGAACAACATGAATGTTTATGAGGAGTTTCCCTTGAGGTTTCAGCTCCTGCACCGGTGGAGTGACTCGCCCTCTCTGTTGTTGCACATTGTGCATTCATAACAGCACACTGACACTCATAAAGAAGGCAGCATTTCTCCTTGTCTTCGTTCAGGCATTCAGTATCTAAACACCAATGTACACAAAGCACGATCAGTGTCACTGGACTGCCATACTCCCTGACATACAGGAACCGAGCGTTCACTTACCATCTATGCCAAACCTTGACATGAACTGTTGTTAGAAGAAACTCTGTGAGTTGCAACATGTAATCTATTACTTGTGTGCAGTGTTTGTACCTTTGTGTTGTTGTGCCTCTCCACTTTATCAGTGTCCTTCTCTTTCTTCTTCTCCTCTTTTTTCTTTTCACGCTCCTTCTGGGGAGGAAAAAGAAAAGATGGTGTGAGACAGTGGCGTATTTGCTGCAGTTTTTATAGCATATACTATTAATTCATGTCATACCATTTACTGAAACCACATACACACACTAAGGTTAGGACACTATGGCGTACTGTACATGTTGTTCAAGCATGTACTCAATTTTCTACTCATGGCAGGGTGAAGAACTTAAGATAAGATAGACTTTATTTATCCCACTTGTGGGAAATTTACATGTTACAGCAGCAAGAGACAAGAGTGACAAAAACAGAAAAAGAAAAGATAAAAATATAATATAATATAAAAAAGGCACAGAAGGGTAAAAAAAATTAAAGTGCAGCAATCAGCATTAAAAGTCTCTGTAATAAACAGAAATGTGCAGTTTGTAATATAGGGAAAAAACAAGACATCCTTTACAAGACATCCTTTTAATCACTAGAGACTAGTATAACTAACCATAATAATGTATATTCATATAGAACTTGACTGAATCTGACTACAATTTGTATTATATAAACACAGTACACAGTATATAGGTACTGATGCAGTAAAAAAGTCTGCAGCAAACAGGATATCATGTTGATAACTGACATGTTCCTGTCCTGCCACGCCATAATTAGTATATAATACTGCTTAAGCATGCAGAAAGAAGGCACCTTTCTTCATTAAATCACCATTTGACATCCATTATAATGTTCTATAGGAGGAAACATGAGGCAATGGTGAAGATTTGCTATAGCTCATGGCAGGTTGAAAACAATTAGATCCCATTCCTTAATGTGATTTTAATGCGCTTACAATGCAGATTTAATGTGCAGACATTATTAGACTACAGAGAGTTGATGTAGTGTTTTCAGGTTAATGGTTCTGTCTTGTTTTGTTATATGTAAATGAGCCAGTGCTGTTGCCAGCCACCAACATGCTTCAGCTAATGACTGTCAGGATACCAAAGAGGAAAGCTTTAGCTTAGCGGGTGAAGCCCGACAATCTAGCGAGTAACAGTCTGTTTCTCTCTGTGTCTGCTTCTGTCTGTATGTAATTACTTCATTGGCTGTCCATGTGTTTATAGTTACTTGTGCTCAGATATTATTGGTCTTGAGAACATAATAAACAGTCATGCATATAATCAATGTCTAGAAATTGTGCAAATCAGAATGAACTTTGGGAGTATCTACCATTATCTCACAATCACTGTCTTTTGCACTCTTTTGTGAGCATGTATACTGTATAAGGTCAGTGGTTTTTTTGACTTAAGACTAAGAAACTCACACAGCATATTATCAAATCTGTCACACACGGACAGCCTGCATCAAATGTCATGGTTTGTCACAGGGAATTAAAAAATTTTTTTTGCTAGAATCTTAGATCGCGAAGATTAATCTAAGGATTTCAGAGCAGCAAAATGAAAGCAAATATGGCTGCTGTTTACATATGAACAGTCAGTCAGAACAGCTGAAGCCAGATACAGAGACTGGTCCTCAGTAAACTAATTGCAATGACTGATGACTTAATATTCTTGCCTATCTTCAGCAGGATGGTTATATTTTGGCTGCATTTTGTTGACATACCCATCAGTAAGTTTGTGTTTATTATCTCTACGGCTGTGGCAGGCACTAAGTCTTTGACTCTATTAACTATGAGCTAATGAGGCTAGCATTGGGCAATTTGCTCCAGCAGCATTAGCAGGCTATTATACTCCCATCTGATCATCACTAATAAAACACAGCAAATTACAGCTGGAATCCTCCTCTACAAATCATGTGGCTTTTGTTCTAACTTATTTACACAGTTAACACAAGAGGGAGTAATCAGAAGTCAAAGTCACAGATTTTGGATCATCATTAACAAGTGTAGCGACGCACAACAGTAACGATTTTTAGCAGAAAGTGGTGTACATGCCATGATCTAGTTTACTGTGTCAAGTCACTGAATGAGTCAGTGCTTTGAGTTTATCAACATGAAGGATAATGCTGGTATTTTTTTTACCTGGACCTTATTAAACCTTTTTATTAAAGAGTAAGATCCTTTTTGTTTAACCAGAAACATTGCTATTCAGTATATCACTACCAGATGCCACTGACGAAAACAGTAATTTTTGTTTGTTATGGTGTGGTGCTTTTACTTGTGTAAAGGATCTCAATATTTCTTCCACCACTGAAAGTCATACGATAAAATGACAGTATCAGTATTCCAGCAACTCTGGTGTTCTACAATGTACAATTACTGTTTCTGTTTTGTTGTAAAAAGGTCTGTCTTTGTAGGAACCCTATCCATAATGTTGTAACACTTGATGCAGACAATTGCCCATTGGATTACACTGCAGCATCTGTTTGCAGTTGCTGGGTGCACTGGTTTTGCTCAACACAGCACCGATTCCAAAGATTTTTGTCCCTATCAATCATATACACCCAAAAACATGGGACAGTAAGGCCCAGGTTCATAACCACCAGTATTGAGCACAAGTAGCTAATGAGAAAGAAGAAAAAAAAAAATCAGTAGGCTCCACCTGTTTTTTCAATGTGTAACAATACATTTGATCAACTTTTCATTTTTTATGCTGCTCATCTCACTTTCATGTTGTAGCCAGTTGTAAACATTAATCAGGCTGCTACTTCAAACTGTAGCGTTTCAGCCTTCTCATCCAACAAAAGCTGAGGACAGCTCTTTGAGTTTTAGTCATTTTTAAAAGGTAAACCAAATTAGTTTCAATAAGGGATTCAGAAGGCCTTTAATAAGGATTTAATGCAGTGATCTAATGCTGGAATCAGATTTGATAAAATGCTGCTGAACTATTGCAAGATTATGTATAAATATTAATTAGGAAAAAGGACAAAAAGAAATGTACATTTTGTTTCTCATCTCTTGCTTCTTTGAACATATGTGAGTTGAGCAAAGTTCACCCAAGAGTGACATGTTTTACATGATGCTTGAATAGAAGCCTCAAACCAAAGCTAAGACTGGGACTCAGTGACAGCAATAGATCTACTGTGCTGCAAAAAATGTCTCATGTAAATTATATAGTTAAATTACATTTACGACATTATTTGGGACAGTACCTGACATTTTATGTTGTGAATTATTCAAGGTGAGTATCAGAGAAAGAAATTATATAAGCCAATCAAATAGTTTGCCACTGACTGACTTGTTCTGGCCTTTCACTTGGACAAACAAAACACTGAAGGACGTGATGACAACACCACAACAAATCTATATAACAACAGTACAACAGAACACAACCACAACACAACACCAGAGTACAGAGGAGACCTGTACCTCCTGTTTGCTCCTGTCAGGCTGGGAGGATGGTGAGGTGGAGGGAGGAGCAGCCTCAGATGACTTCTGCTGGCAGATAGAAAATTTCAGACAGAGGGTTAGACGCAGACAACAGCAGAGGAAGAGGAGGAGAAAATGAAGACAGACAGGAAGAACAAGGAGAAGAGAACGTGGAGAGAGAACATTGCAGGGGGAGAAAAGTGAAGCAGAGAGAGAGCTGAGTTAATTAGAGGGAATGAAGGAGAATTTTCTCCACTACAGCAGGGTACACTTTGCTTCAGTAGACGCTGCAAGCCACGGTTATATTCGGCCTCACAGCTGCACAGAATGAATGGTGTCAAAACAGGGCACTAACAGACCCACAAACACACACGCACACACTTACAGAGCGCGAGGACAACCTCCATTAACCTGTCATTGACCTGTGAGACAGACTGAGCGCGGGCTTGAATTGAACTCTGCAGTCTACCAGCAACAGCAGCTGCTTGTTTTCACAACCCACTTTTTTTTTACTTCTCTGCTCTTCAGAGTGTTTTGCAGAGGAGAAAGTAGTGATCAAACAGGGTGACAGCAGCCATGTCATGAGACAAGTTAGAGAAATGTGGGAAAAGTACTGAAATGTGAATGTAGTTTCTTTCTATTATCCTCTCCACCACTACCTGCTGTCCCAGGAAGAGTAGAACAGCTGGAAGACTTAACGCCTATTCATGGATCTACGAGGGTCTGTACAAAGTAAATTTTGTTATTTATCCAAGTCCGCACATTGAGTTCATCAATACATTTCTGCAGGCTCATCACTATGACAGTCCCATTTCACATGAAACATATCAATAGATCAATTAGTACAAAAAACACTGATCACTGCAGCTTTAGAAGCATGTCTTCCTTAGTCTGCATTAAATTGCACATCCATTTTCCTTGTTTCAGATGTAAGGCTGCCAAACTCAATATGCATTTCTCCACAGACAGAGATTATCACAGTGCCAGATGGACAAAGAAGCAGCAAAATAGAGAGGAATGGATGGAGACAGGAAGGAGATATGGAAGAAAGGATAAAGTCAAGAAAGGATCATTCCCAGTAACACATTCGCATTCATGAAATATTAGTACATTTATGTTCAGGAGACTTCAGGAGTAGTCTTATTATGGCAAAAAGCCTGGTTTATGCTTTCTACAGCTTGGTACACACAAAATCTATCATGAAAGCAGGTGCCAAAAAAATAAACACACACTTTCTACATTAATTACTGCCTGTTTCAATCTGTCTTCAACATCCACACCAATCCAGTCTGACATAATTCCCATCAGCTGCTTCACCACAGAAAATCTTAAATCTTTCCTGCCTGTAATGAGACATGTCAGTTAACAGATTTAACTAAACAGTTCTGACACCACCTTGGCCTTGTCTGTATCTCCTCCTTGTTTATTCTTTACCATCTGGCTGTTTCACTGCCTTTTTCCAGCTACCTCCTCCTAAGAGTTGTGCCGCGTCTTCACTCCACATGACAGCTGAGCAGATTGCTTATTTCACAAAATAGTCAAAGTACTTGGGTCATTTACAGAAAAGTTAGCTGCGGAAAGCTACAGTGAAGCACTGATAAGATTTTGGTCAGGAGAAAGAATTGAATCAGGGTGTGACACAGCTTGAATCTCTAAAAGAATCCAAACTTAGTGGTACTCCACAAAAATTCAATTATTCCACCCATCAGTCAAAAATAAATACAAATAAACCACCAGTTCCATCTGCAAAACTATGGAACTATGGTCAGTTGTTTCATTGAAATGAAGAATACTAACATTTTTTAATTACTCTGTTAAACCCACAGACTCAGAAATCAAAAAGAACAGCTGACTTTGTTTATTACATTTGGTCTCTGGGTGGACATGTTGTGTACAGTCTACACAGTCCTAAATTAGGGGCTGCACATGGGAGTTTGCAGTCATGAGCGAATGGCGAAATTTACGGCACACAGAGCCTTGTGAGAACTTGTAGCTTTGTGGAATGTACAAATCCTTCTGAATATAATGTGTAGGAAACAAAGAACTTTATGACTCTAGTAGATCAACAACAGTTTTGCTTTCCCTGTTTTTCACTATTGTCTATCAGGCCATCACCCACTAGGAACATCGCTGATCACTGTGCCACCTATCAACATCCATTCATCAAATTACACTATTTTATGTCCAAACATCTTGACTATTAATCATATCTTTCATGGAGACATAACATACTGTATGTGCAGTTTCTGAATGTGTCAGACTGAAATGCATGGGCCACCACTACGCTCGCTCTCTTCCTTTTGGACAGGTGAGCTAGCATTACTACGAGGCCTGTGACATTTCTTGTGTTACTGTGGATAACGTCTGCTAATTCATCCAGACTCCCAGGGCTGATCTGGCTGGTAAATTGACAAGCTTTGTTATTGGATAACAAACAAAATCCCTGCATTGTAGCTAAGTTGCAATTACCTGGCTAACCTTTGTATGTTTGCTCAGTAACGTTATCACCATGGTCAGACTGTGACTCGTGCACCACCAGCAAGCACACAGTGAGGGCTGGTAAAGAGACTAGCAGGGTTGGTAAGAACTTTATGGATACTCACCTACTTAAAGAGTGTGAGTACATGCGCAAGCGCTAGCAACAGGACACAGATTGCAGTGCACTTACTGGCCACAGGTGTCAGTAATAACAAGTTTTTGGATTTCTTCATACAGACCCTTTAATTAAACATTCATTCACAATATCACAAAATCAACATTGATTTGATTTTAAAAATAGAAACAAAAAATCAATCCTTGATCTATGACATTATTTCAGTCAACAACTAAATGCCAGCTGGGACTTTTTTTATGTTGTTGAAGACATTATGTTCATTCAACATTCAGATCTTGTGAGAATTTCAAAATGTAAGTAAAAGTAAGTTAAAGTATTTTGTTAACCTCTTTGAGCATTAAACAATGTTTCAATGTTGTTTTCAATGTTGAACCAACAACTGACATTATTTCAAATACAGTTCAATGTTGAAGGTCAGTTACATGTCAGCGGAGTATTTCCACAATGTTCGCTACAGTGCAAGCAACTCACTCGCCTTAACATGACAACAGTGTTGACGGAGAAGTGGTGGAGGTGATGTCGTGGGAACTGTATGCTCCCAGTCCGTCTTTACCATAATCTGACTTCAGATTTGTTGTCATGGTAACATTACTGTAAAACAGCGAACAACCTTATCTGTATTCACGTGACCCTAAGAATGCACTCAGTGTGTTTCGATGAGAAACATCATCATAAAACTGCTTAAGTCAGCCAGAGAAAAGTGCATTCGCAGAAAGAGATGACATCACTAGCATCAACCCTCCTCCTTTCCTTCTTCACTACCTCCCGTCCTCCTCCTTTGCTCTCTAAACCACCTCAGGGTGGAAACTAACACTGACTGTGTCTTTCTGAGGGCAGAACAGAGGACTGTTTTCTCCATTTTTCATCTTCCTCCATTTCCATCCGTCTCCCTCCCTTCTCAGCTGTTAAGGCATCAAACGACTGCTTGCTCTTGGTGCCTGTGGTGGTGAAAGAAGTGCAGCTGAGATGTGAATTCAGAACATTTTCTATCCCCCTTCTTATTCTGTTGATGTCTTCAAGGTTTTTTTTTTCCCTCTCTGAAAACTTCGTCTTCTTCCGACTTTGATGCTGCCGGAGATGTCGACACAGCACTAAACAGGCACAGATGGCCTGATCATGAAGATAAAGAGAAAAGAGGCTGGAGGGTAAGAAGGAGGAGTGAAAGGAGGGGTGGAGGGGGGCAGAATAATAAAGAGAGGATAGATAACAAGAGGAGTAGCGCAAGCTGGGTGAAAGAGGATGAACAGAGGTTGAATAGATATTAGGACTTGGAGATAGCAGTGTCTAGCTCTCTGCTGTGGTGAGTACCGATAGCGAGACAGAAAGATGGTTAACATCTTAACTGAAACTTGTCTGCTGGGTAGACCTTTAACAGCTTCATTTGTACTCTTACAGAGGACACTCACTGAAGTAAAGTGGGATAGTCATACAGAGACTAATAAAATAAGAATTATGGAGGCAGAGGGAAGGTTTTAGATGGTTGGATTGTAATATAATTCCACAGTGTTCTCAGAGAGTACTGAGTCATGGTCAACTCAATGACCTTGAGGTATGTTTTGTGGCACAGTTGCAGTCACAAATATCCTTGCAATGACTAAATATGGATGGCTTATTGCAGAGCTGAATTAGGTTTGTGCCAATCAGCAATCAGATTTACAATCGACAACTGAAGACACAACACCAACTGTTTTTGTTGCCTGCCAATAAAGAATCCATCCATCCATTCATTTTCTCCCTCTTATCTGGGGTTGGGTCACGATGGCAGCAGGCTAAGCAATGACATCCATCCTCTGCTGCTTAATTTAAAGCAACCTGTTTGCAATCGCTTTTTTGTCTGCCAATCCTGACAAATGCGCTGTGCAATCTGACAAAAGGGTACCTCCATTACCCATATGCCAGCCGCTATCACTTCATTTAGCTGGTGTGTGTCCACCAGGTCCATGAGCCACTCATGACCCAGACTCTCCTCACCCCCCACTATCTTTACATGCTAGACCTAAACGCATCGCGAGACCACTGTTAGCATTTATAACAGCAAACTTTGGACCAAAACTAGTTAATCTCATCAGAATCTCTTCTATCAGCAGCACTACTCACAGAAATGAAGTTGGATACTTCAGGTAGTACACTTACATGCAATACACTGTGTACACAGTGCTTACGGGAAATGACGATCAGAATGTGATTATGATTTTCATCTGCCACACACTGCCGGCTGTTCTGCTCACTTGACAGAGAAACCTGTATGTTCTCCTGTTCAACCAAAAAAGGACAGAAAAGTGACCTTAGGCAAATGCTCCCTGTAGCTCCTCTGCCGTCCACTTACGTCAGAATACAGTATGTCAGTGGATGGCAGAAATTAAGTAGGTTGCCACAGCTGGCTGCAGGAACACAGAGAACATTGGCAAGTACTGTGAACACAGTGGACAGGACACCCCTATGAATAACACAGGAAAATAAGGCTCAAAATCAGCAAAGTCTTCCTCCAGGGTGACTGTGCTGCTCTCTTGTGACATTTTTGGGCCAATCACTGGGCTCATCACAGAGGGTTTGCAAGATGTACTCTGATGTCTTGTTGATTCCTGTAACATTGAAATAATCTGTGGTCCACACACACACGCACCTCAGAATTCACTCATGGCAGAACAATGAGCTCATGCTGCATGGGCAATGGAAATGGAATGAATTAACTCATGTGCTCCACTGTGAGCAAAGTGCTGCAAGCCGTCCATTATAAGACTCTGCCTTCGCTCTGTCTTTTGCTCTGTGCGTCTCTACACACGTAAACAAATAAAAATCCAGCACTTCAAACTCTTAAATGCACAAGAATCTGCAGACTATATGTGCATCAATAACAAACGACCAAGTCCAGTTTTCTGTGATTCTTCTTCCCACAAGAATCTTCACAGAATTCACTGATATAAATAGATTGCACAAATTATTGAAACACTAGTCTATATAACCCAATATAATTAAACAGCACCACAAACTGCAGAAAGTCTCCAAAATGACCACTGCACTGTCATGAACGGATTTATTTCAGGACTGTTGTATTCTACTGCATTAGTTTTAGCTAGGTGTACCTAATAAACTGTGTACACCAGTCAGCCACAACATCAATACAATGTTCTGCTGGGAAATCTTGGATCCTGACATTCATCTGGATGTTACTTTGACATGTAACAAAGAGCCCAGTGCAGTAACCTGGCCTCCAAACTCTGCAAATCCCATGTGAAACAGCATCTGTGGGATGTGCTGAAACAAGCCAAGATCCATGGAGGCCACATCCCACAACCCACAGGTTCCAAAGGATCCACTGTCAATGTCCAGGTGCCACACACCACATGACACCCCCAGAGGGCTCATGTCCCTGTCTGCCTCGGAGGGTCTGTTTTGGTAGCACAAGGGGGGCCCACACAATATTGGGCAGGTGGTTTTAATATTGTGTTACAGCTTTTTCCACTGCCCCCAAGTGCCCAAAGTTTAAAAAAAATAAAAAAATAACGCAAACTCCAGAACCTTGGAAAATTAAGTGAAAATCCAGGTGCCAATGACTGCAACTTCTGGCTGCAGAGGCTGTTCATCAAAAGTTTTAAACGATCAAAACCTTTCTTTTATCAATTAAGCCAAACTTCTCACAGTAGAATTCTACCGAAATTGTGATTTCAGTTTGGAAACATCTTATCATCTCATCTCAAATTTGTTGTGCAAATTTCATATGCAAATGCATCATAGTGTATCCATCATTTTACAGCATTAACACTGACCATATCCAGTTTTTAACAAACTGGCAATATCATCCAAACATTCTGGTAAACAAATGCAGTACAGTATGATGATGTAACTACAGTGAAGAGGCATGCAGAGACACAAACTGTTTCTTTTCTATAAGAGCTCAACAAACAAGTCAAACCAACAAATTCCTCTCCCTCCTTCCAACACATACACAAAGTATAGCTCGGGGTTACTGTAGCCTGCCCTCTCCTCTTCTTCTTCCATCTGCATGAAACTGCTTAAAGTGATAATGAGTTGTTTTTAATAATTAATTTGCATATAAAAGCCAAGCTGTCTGTGTGGGTGGCAGAAACAGATCCTAGATCACAGTCTGACTGCTGGCAATGCTTCAGAGAAAGACAGAGAAACAGAGAGAGATACAGGAGGCAAAAGGGAACAAGAAAAGGCAAAATGAAAAACAGAAAGATGAAGAGAATGATAGAAACAAAAAGAAAGTCAGTGAGAGGACAAGATGGAGAGATGAAGAGAAGAAGTGTGCAAACTTGCTTAGCTTCAGTGGAGTGTGTGGCTGTCAGGATAGAAATATCTGTCAGTTGGTGGGGCTTCTGCATTGCATTGTTCATTTTATGTAGAAGTGTTAGAGTGTGCAGCTGAGTGTCTGTTTCTTGTAAAACTTTGATCATGGCTCCATGATTGCATGAAGCATTGATTGTGCTTAGTGATTATTACTTAAAACACAAGAGGAACATTAAGACTTATATTGTTAACTCTCTATAACTCTGTATTTCTTTAGCTGTAAAAGGTGAAAAATGCTCCATGTATCAACATATTTTGGAATGACAACAAACAATCCTTGATCCTTGAACACTCATCAGCAACTGTTAATTTCTCTGGCTATAATGACTGTCACTAGCACATTTTTTCAGCTACAGCTAATTTACATGAATTAAGGAAAGTGACATAACTAAAAAATGAAAGGCCCAAGAAAATATGTTTTGTTGAGAAAGAAACACAACTCTGAATCATTTAGGTTTTTGAAAAAAGAGTGGGCTGTATTAAAAAAACAAAAAACAAAGAAGTGCTGCTCCCTGTAGATAAACAATCTTGATAATTATTTTTTATTATATTATATTTTTATTATATTATATTATTATATTTATTTTATTTTCACACAGGTAGTTTCTAGCTTGGTAATTGCCAAATTGCAATGACTGACAGCTGGCAGATAGTGAAGAGTAGTCAGAATCTCACAATGTAACTTAGTACCACATACCATTCTTTTGATATTTTTGATGACACTCAATTTGGATTGCAACAGGCAGAGATGCATAATTACTATATGAAAAATTTAAGAGTTACATTAAATTGTGAAGACTTAATGACGCAATGAGAGACTATTGAAGAGAGTATTGAAAAATAATGTGGAGGATGGAACACTGATTTTTAAATTGAACTTGAAATGGGAATTGCCACTTACAATGCTTGACGGGCTGTGACAGAAACATACCTGTTATGGTGTTGACTTACAGTATTTTTATGTCAAGATGGAAGGGATGCAGATGTAGTTATTAATCATGACTGCAGTTCCAACATTGTACAGCGAAAGCTAAACAGTCTTGGAATTATTAAGTAATGATGTGTGTTGATGTGTTGACAAAAAACATTTTCACGTGATAGCATAAGACAGTTTTACTATTGTTAGTTTGTTAACTGAATGCTATCTATCTCCATGACAATGTTTTGATTACTTTGTTCTCTGATATGTTGTAGTGTTAAGTGGAGAGTCAGTGAGTCAAACTGCTATGGTTGTAATGGTCATTTCTGTGGGGAACACATGAGGTTATACCCTAACACACACACACAGACTGCATCACACACATTTTGGAGGGCGTTCACACCACCCTGCATAACTCACCATGTAGAAGCAACCCTCACGTCGGCACACACCTCACAGAGATGACTCTCTGGAAGCTTAAGACAAAGTATTGCATCCACCACTCACATACACACCTGGGATTCATCCTTTATATCACACACGACAAGGTTGATCTTGACACTGACACACACAGAGACATCTCTACTTACTGATGAGACCTGTATCACAAGATAACAGTGTTTAAAAATTGATTCTCTTTGTGTAACAGCACTGGACATCGTCAATAAGACTCTGTTGTATGGACTGAAATCAGGGTTGAAGGGTTTTCACTGTCTTTAGCACATCTAGCTGAGCAACAATCCAAGTGTGATAAAAAAAGTACAGAAAAGGTCATCAGCTGTAAAACACAAACCTTGCGAAATAATCAAATTATTCGTGCATTGACATGGAAGAAGTCAGTACTCAGATAGAACTCATTCCAAATGTCTTGTGTAAGGAAAGATGCCAAACATGAGTAAGTAGGACATTTGACTTTTAACTGAAAACGTAAACCTGTGGTATTGCCTTTTGATGAATATGATCAAAATTAAGTACCAAAGATTCCATTCGATATTAAGTCAACTACACAGACCACAATAGAGGTAGTCTGGGCCACCCATTCTTGTGATCTTTAATTTGGCCTGGGCCCCCTTTAGGACCACCTCAGCTGATGTCCTCTGCTTTAGAGGTGGAGTGTGCTTGTTGGGTGCTTCTAAATCTGAAAAGTTCAAAAGCCCATTGAGAAATATTACAGAATTAAATAGGCATCTTGGGGTTGGTTTGCCTGGAACAACATTAACAGACAGAATGTCTGTGTGCTGTTTTGATTTCTTCTTTTTCTTTTAACTTTCTGGCGTTGGTGCATTCTACACTTAGAAATGATGTGTTCATTTGCATATAGAAGTGGGGGAAGGGAGATCTGATCGCGGTAGTAAACTTGAGACACATGTGGAGATGTGTTCGCGCAGGTTGAACTGGTAATGACGCGAACTTCTGGCGTGATCAGATCTCCACTCTGTCGGCCCCCTGGCAGGCCATAATCTGAAAGTAAAAAGAAGAAAAGAAAGAGTAACAACACTGTCTCGTACTGCCATGTTCAAACAAACAATCGCCCAGATGTTGATGCACTGTAATTCTCAGTAAATTTTAGTACAATTTGACTTCTAATAACATAAACGAAGGACATCAGTTGATGATCGTCCTTCAATGACCCAGGCAAATGCGCTACCTGCTAAAAGAATAATGAATATGTGTTAACCTCTGATGATGCCAACGGTTGGACTTTCACTACATCGTGCATCTTTGAGTGCGATACTGATCGTGATCGAGCTGATATATGCGATTTGCTGACGTTAAAGAATAAAATCTGCTGTGTTTGCTCTCGCGCAGACACGAATGATTCTGACATGACGTGCGATGACTCATCGTGCTGTGTTTGGCTGATGACCTTTCTGTGCTATCGCGCGGGATGCTCGGCTTAGATGTGCGGCGGTGGTACCAGCTGATTTCGATCATACAACGAAGTCTTATTCGTTTGATGTCGGTAACGATACACCGGTTAAAGTCTTTAGCTGCTGTTATCTTCGATACAGTCATATCGACAGTAAGTCTGTGTGTCGTCGAACTGAACCTTTGAACGAGTAAAGATAATCCGTGTGGTGTACTGTGATGATGTTTTGACTGTCTTTGAAGATCTGTAGTGTGTTGTTCGAGCGATGGTTCTTCATGGTGAACGGTGGCTATCAAATGACCTGTTAAGTATAACACTCATATATTACAAAATATTCTTTCCTGCTGTTATCTGTTCCACTCTACTATTATCGAAGAACAATGTTATTGGAGGACAGATGGCGTTGGATGAACTGTTGTCTGCGCGACAGTGTTTTGATCGACACGTCGACGCACGTCGTTATGACGAAGACTGGGCTGTGCAATGAACTGCGGTCATGAATAATAACCATCTGCGTCGCTCAATGAACATCGCCATAACGAACGTGCGGTAATGTTGAGGTGACGATTCGAAGTTCGGTTGGTCGGTGGTTCATCCGTTGACCCTCGATACTCTTCAATAGTCTCGTTGCGTGGTGAAATCTTCGCAGTTGATGACAAATTTTCATTATCGTGTGCATCTGCAATTGCAATCGGTCGGTGTCATCAAAGAATGATTGTGACCGCTGGTGGGGTTCGACTGCGCTGCGGCTGTCGTTCGTGCTGTTGACAGCTGAAACCTGATGATAAAATAAATGCTCGGCCTGACGAAATATATGATAAAATGATTATCGGATACGAGAACAGCGCTGATTTTTGTTTTTCGTACAACCGCTCGCAAAACTGGTGATTCGGTGTGTTCTTTCCGGTATGACGCCCAGACCTTTCGTTGGTTATGTCACTCGCTAATTCATCGTAATTAGCTGTCGCTAATGCTGATGATCGATTACCAGATACGACACACTGGCCGTATGTGTCAAGCCTAAATTAAGAGGAGGGTGATAAATGGGGTGATGATAGGAGAAGTGGAGGAGACAGAGTCGGAATAATCAGCCATCCAGAATTAATTAGTCATTGAAAACAGTGATTAACATTCAGAGTGAGACCCTTTCTACTCACACTCAGCTGATGGATAGGCACTGCCTTGAAGAAACACACACATCTTTATCATAGTACACACATGCACACCAAACCTATGGATATTTTAACTACTGGATGATTAAATAAATTACATTACATTCATGCTCTGATAACCCACACACAACTCTTCTAGATTACATGTAATTCAGTCAGCGTGGCATGTTAGCTATCCACAGCACACCTGTATAGACTTATTACAGTTCTCTATATTCCCTATGCATGTGTGCACACGTTGCTGAGTATATGCATGTCATAGATCCACTGTGTACATGAAAGAACACTGGAATGCATACTAAACACTGCATTTCTGTGGCAGTGTGTGTGTGTGTGTGTGTGTGGGTACCTTACATTAGGGCTGCACGATTTATCAAAATTGATTTGATCGCGATTTGATCTAATGCGATTTGCAAACCGCAAAGGCTGCGATTATTTTTACCACAGAAAGTCAGTGGACGAGTCATTACACTTGTTTAAGCTTCCTCACACACAGAGCACTGCAGGAACAACAGAGCGACAGGCTTTAAACTTTACAACCAAATCTTGTCTTAAAATGACCAAACAACAAAACTAACTGTGGAGTTAGATCATTTTTGAAAACGGAGAGCAGAGCGACAGCGTGACGGAAACTACCGGTATTATGACGAGTAAAAAGCAGCTGACAGTGTCAGAGGGATACTTGAGCTGTGACCAAGATGCCAACTTTGTCTGCAGTGTTTCCGCTATACATATTTTGTAGCAGCGTCCCACCACGGGAAAATTATTACCGCTGATATCATAAAGTTGCAAAATACCCGGTTGAGCCGAGAAGGAGAGAGAGAAAGAAGAGAAAATGAGAGAAAATGGTAGAATGAACTAGCTAACATTAAGTTAGGATCATATTTGTATTTTCTACCAGGACAAATCCTGCAGAGTTTTAATCAGCTGTGTCTGTCTCTACTGACTCTCTGTGTGCCTGTCAATCTCCTGTCATTCCCCCTCAGTGTATCAGCATTTGAAAAATCACCACAGGCAGCAGAATGACCAATGTAAAGTTACTGCAAAGAAGGCAAGAAAACGTAGTGCTACTGTTTGTTTGGTGAGAATTGTTCTATGGTTCATTATGTGTATGTTCTATACCATTTATTGTTTTTTCTTGTTGTTCATTCATTCATTTTTCATTTCATTTTCATTCTCAGTTAATATTTCAATGATATCTTAAATGGTAATGCTCCATCACATGTTTTACATGTATGCAGTGAATCCTGGACTGAAGCTTGACTTTCAAAATTATATCTCAAATCAAATCACAATCACAATATCTGTCAGAAGAATCGCAATTATTTTTTACCCAAAATCATTCAGCCCTACCTTACATAGATATGTTTTGTTTGTTTTTGTTTTTTGCTTGGAAGTTTGTCAGTAGGTGTGTGTGTCTGTTGCAGAGGCGGGGTGTGGCTGGTGGAGGATTGGCACACCTGCAGCTCATCTACTCATCAACCACAGTATAAAGACCTGGCTCACTCTCCACTCGTTGCCAGAGAGTTCTGCACAGCCAAGCAGTAACTTATGTGCTGTCACTTTGTTGGGTACCTTAAGTACACTTCATTAAGTACACCTTGCTAGTACTGGGTTGGGCTCTCTTTTGCCTTCAGAATTGCCTTAATTCTTTGTGGCATAGATTCATCAAGGTGCTGGAAACATTTCTTCTCCCATACTGATGTGATAGAATCACACAATTGCTGCAGATTTGTCAGCTAAACATCCATGATGCGAATCTCCTCCACATACCAAAGGTGATCTATTGGATTGAGATCTGATGACTGTGGAGGCCATGTGAGTACAGTGAACTCATGGTCATGTTCAAGAAACCAGTTTGAGATGATTTGAGTTTTGTGACATGGTGCATTATCCTGCTGGAAGAAGCCATCAGAAGATGGGTACATTGTGGTCATAAAGGGATGGACATGGTCAGAAACAATACTCAGGTAGGCTGTGGCATTTAAACAACGCTCAATTGGTACAAAGGGGCCAAGAAAATATCCCCCACACCATTACACCACCAACCTGAACTGCTGATACAAGGCAGGATGGGTCCATGCTTTTAAATGGTAAATGGTAAATGGACTGTACTTATATAGCGCTTTTCTAGTCTTTTCGACCACTCAAAGCGCTTCACACTACAGATCACATTCACCCCATTCACACACACATTCATACAGCACTTGTCTACTTATATCATAGATATATAGACATAGATATGAATCCCAGACATAATCTGTGTAATAGCTACAATGTTTGTCCCCTTCTTTATGTAGAGGCCAGTTCAAACGAAAACTGAGCAATAGTATTGAAAGGCAGTGAGAACAGGATTATCATTATGGATTTTTACTTCAGTATTTCCATGCTGGTGTGAACTCTGCGTGTGTGGTTGTGTGTTAAAAGAGTGTATGGCCCTATTTGTGTGTGTGTATGTATATACCTGGATCTGCTCAGGTGTCCACTGGTCCAGATTGACAGATTTGACTCTGGAGATGTGGACACCCAGGTTGCGGTGGATGCCAGCACAGCGGATACACATGAAGACCCCAAGGTTCCATGATGCCCATCGAGGTCCTGTAGAGAGAAAAAGAGAGAGATGTCTGCTTTAACGACTACTTAAAAATTTAATGTAAAGATCCTGCTGTGTTATCAGTTTAACTGACCCAATAAGACTGTTACAGAGAAGAGTAATCCATCCAATCCACTGTTTCTAGGTTCTAGTAAGTCTCAGAGACAGTTTGTTAGAGACAAACAGTAAGAACTCAGTACTCAGCATCAGCTGTGATATCCACCATAGCTACACAGATAAAGAAAAGGGTCCCATCCACAGAAACTCAAGCTCAGAATTACCATTTTGAACAAACTGACTGACAAGGGATTTCTGGAAAGTGCAGTAGCATGCAGGTACAGAATTGAACTGAAACTCAAGAAGTTAATATAAAAAGATACAATTCAAACAGCACATTCCAAACCTTTACTTCAGTGAAACTGTCAGTTGAAAAACTTTTATTATTTATATATTACATTTATTATCTCAGGACGTACACACTTTAGGTCATCCGGAGACATTTTGAAGACATTCTTATCAAAATTGCTCGGGAAGTAATATCCCAAATCCCTTCAGTACATCTTAATGGGATTTTACAAAGGAGCACAGTGTGGTTTGTATCGTTTATGGCTATCATTTGATGACAGTTCTTGTGGTTTAAAAAATATTTTTCTCTACAGAAGTACAAGTGTGCACTATGAGGTTTTAAGATAGTTTCAAATTCAGTCTTTAAAGGCAGAGGAATTATAAAATGCACATGCTTTTATTGCATGCAATCTCAATTACTTTCATTTAGTGATTCATAGCTTTAATTTCAGTGTCATTATAAAACCTATTTCCAAACTTGTACTATAAAAAAGGAGCCTTTTAGTCCAATTTGAAAATCTCAAGGGTCACAGGATTTCTTAAACCCATAAACTTAATCCTCCTTCTCCTCTTCCTTATATTGTATGTGGTATAGCTACAGATCTAAACACATTTTCATGGCACAGATGTGAAGCTGACTTGATTTTGGAGAAGTCCAAGTTGGATTTAGTGTCTTTGCTTACTAGACAGAGGCCACTCCAAAAATAACCAACATGGGGTTACATAAAAGCCCTGCAAGAGAAGAAGAAACAAGGCCATGAGCATGCTGCACAGAACCAGAAGAAGTGAAGAACCTCTAGGCAGACACAGACAAGACTTTGATTCTTGTTGACACACAACTGTGCAATGCCTGTTCAAAGGAAGGATGGAAATTTTGAAATATCCCACAAGCAACTGCCCCATACAGGTTAGTCTGAGCCAGTGCCTGAATTACTGAAGCCCGATACCAACCTTTTTGTTGAATTCAGCTGATTTGCTGTTGAGACAACATTCAGCATCTCCAAAATACTTAACAATCTTTATGTGGGAACCTTACATACTAAAGAATCCAAGAATTGACTGTTCACTGAACCCCTCTCCTGAACAGCAAATGTCCAAATATAGGTTAGAAACCAAAACTCTCCAGTGCTTTGGATTTCTCAACATGCCAAAATGTGCATGGGTGATAATCTGCATTTAAATAATTTTTTTTCAAAACCAAAAACACAGGACCAAAAGCATCAGTATGATTATCTGCTCTAACAAAAGCTGCAAGCATTAGCAAGTTCATCAGCTAGTTTATTACCAACAGTAGTACCTTGGCATTATCCTCAAGTCCAAGGACTTAAAACAATTAAACAAAAGCCCTGGTCTTGACTAACACATCCACAGTGTAATATTTCTGCACTGTGTGGAAGCTACTCTCAGGTGCAAGATCAGAGTTTAACCTAACAGTAGAAGCTCTGAAGCTCTATTCTTTATTAGTTATGTAAAAATTAGCACTTCAGTATTCTGCCAACATTACCTGAGATAGCATTACATTTGCCACACATTGGTTAGTTACCATTCTAAAAGCATTTCCTAATGTTATGATTAAAGTGAAGAATACTATTTGAAAATACATACATACATACAAACGTGTGCTTAAATTAAGCTACAGACTGATCGTACATGTTTTCTTACGATACAATTTGATACAATTCTTACATATCTCATACTTATCATAAGTATCTTTATCATATTACTAGGACTAACTAGATGTACACTTCAATGCAATAACAACAGCTATTTCTTTGTTTTCACCTCTTGTTCATGGACCATCAAATGGCAAGGTAGTTGACCTTTTCTCAAGATATGCAGCCATCAAGTACAAGTTGAAGACCCTTTATAAGATTCTCAAAACTAGTCAGCTAACGTTACCATAATTAGCTAGCTAGCTGCAGTTGATAAAATCTTACAGTTTACATTTCAGCAGGCAAAATCAATGGTCAAAGCCTATAAATTAGAAATTGTTTTTGTGTGTCTGAAATCATTGTTTCAAAAATTACAAAGAAATTAAAACTGTAAATTCTCCATCATTAAAGTATGAGTCAAAAGGTTAACAAGCATAGCAACAGTAACCAAGGGGTGCAGGGTTTAGCAAAAGGCTGATTGTGTTTTAGGCAGAATTTAAACAGCATAGCTAAAACATCTCCAACCCCACAGGTCACTAACTGCTCTTGTCAGAGTGGATCAGCCTCTAAAATGACTGCTGGGATTCATGTTGCTGCATGGTTTAACACACGAAACATGAAAGAAGGAGTTTTGGGAGGAATGAAAAAATTAGAGCTTGTGAGAGGAGTTCAAACCTTGCTTTACTTTCACACCACTGCAAACCTAGCCAATCCAAAAAGTAGTAAAGTCAAGTCAAGTCAGTTTTATTTATATAGCGCAGAATCAAAAGTTATCTCAAGGCACTTTTCATGTAGAGCAGGTCTGAACCGTTCTCTTTATCTTATTACATTTACAAAGAGAGACTCAGCAATTAGTAGGCATAATAGTCAGATTTTCTCTCAGAAAATTACAAAAATTGTCAGATGCAGTTCAACCTCTGTGTGGTACAAATGATTTAGAGTACACCAGTATGCGTTTCCCCTATGGTATAGATTTTGACTGTGCCATGCTGAGCAGTGGAACCCTAACAGATCAAAAGTAGCAATGATATAACTATACCAAGAAGAAGAAGAAAAAGATTCACAGCAGGCTTCAGTGTCATCAGCTTGCTGCTTTGTTTGGAAACAGAGAAATGACTGAAAGCTCAGCACATAATGGAAGAGGAGTTGGTTAAAAAAAAAAAAACTTCCACGTTATGGTTCAGGTTTAAAAAGTCAGACAGACAATGACAAAGACAATGAGCAGAAAACGATGATCTGCAAATTATGCTGGATGATCGTTGTTGCAAGGGGTTATAATACAAGCCATTTTCACCTCAATCAATGCACAAAAAATGTTATTTGTCTTAAGATTATGAAGGCCATTAAAGTCACTGAAACCCAGACCATTAACACGCAGGAATCCTTTAAAATATCTAATTTCTCTGAATTCAGTTTCAGGTTCTGCCAAATCTCCATGGGGATGAATTGGAGATGGCACAGAAATGACAGTCAAATCATTTTAATGGGCTAGTGGCTGAAGTCCCTCAGCACCATATTTGGCTCTATACTTATCCAGACCATGAAGCTTACTATCTGTCAATTTGACAACTGAAAGCGACTTTGAACACAAAAAGTGCAAAGGATCAACTTTTATGGATCCAGGCTACATAATGGTGGTGAGGCAGCGCCGGTTGGATGGCAGCAGGAATGAACGCAGTCCAGTGGGCTTGCCGGTCTCGGGTAAGAGCATCAGTGTGTTAATGCAGTGGCACTAATGCTCTAGACGGCCTAAAGGAGCATTAAGGCAGGGATGACTGAGTGTTAAGCCTAAATCAAGCAGCTCAGCCATTGTAAGCCTGACTATCTGCTGAATATCTATCAGTATGGATTGGACTTCACTTTGGTCTGTTCTCAGATAACCTCTTTCAAAAAATTCCCCAAAACAAACGCATAAAGTATCTACATACAGAGCACATATACATTATGCATACCCACATATTGCACATGTTTGTATGCATAGGCTAGAGATCAGTTTCTGGTATACTGCAGAACAGATACGCTGAGACTGCCTTAACAATGGGTTTTCATTAAGGAATCTCATTCTCTACTGGTTCTGTCTATTTCTATTAGGAAAATCAATCAAGCAGTTCAGAAGGATCTGACTGTATATAGAGAAGTGAATGGCTCACACAAACTATACTCTAAATATACAACGGTGTTTTGTAGAAAGACATAAGGCTTTGGCCTTTGTTTGTGTCTTGCATGCTGTGGTTCAATCAGCCAATCACATTTTTCTCTGGGATGATGAATGGCCTGCACTGTGTCAGTGGATGATGACCAGCAGCTCCTCTGGGTCACTTAATGCAATCTGATTATGCCACTGTTTTGTCAGCCGCCAGATTTCAGAAAGTTCATGTAAATGAGCATTCAGGTTTCCTTTATTAGATTTATGAGAGGATCCCAACTACTCTGCCATGAAAACCCCTCACTGGGTTTTTGAAAGCTTTGCGTTTTGTTGTATCTAAACAATATTAGCCCAAAGTCCAACTTAAAATCAGCACAACTATATTATAACAACTTCCCTCAAACCAAGCCCATTTTGAGACCCTGTCCTCTCACTGTGCTATCACCCCAAATGTTCTGACCACAAAAAACAGCAAAAGTTACAGACTTAACCAACTGATTTATGTAAACTGGGGCTTTTCATATTTGTGCACATTATGTGGTTCATTTTTTTCTCACAGTACTCTGGCCTTTTATGTGTATTTAAACAGTCGCTGTTCCACTATCAGCTACCATGACGTATCATTTCATTGTCCCCTTTTCACCTGGTTAATACTTTGAAGTTGGCATTAGGGTCAAATATGATGTTGAAGCTTTTTAAGCACTGAGTAGGCCAACTTAGTGTAAATTCTTAATACTTGTATTTGCATATGCAACACAAGTTGTTTTTATCTTTGTTTGAGTTACACATTTGTGGAGGGTGCAGTGTAATACAGTTTAAAAGAGGAGCCTAAGCTGTGCAGAGTAAAGAACACTCTGATGTCTTGACCTACTGCACTGGTCTGCATCTAATAACCTACTATTTGCTGCATGTTTCTATGCTGTCCTATTCTGAATCAGCTCTTTCTATCAGTTGACCTATTCTAAAGCAATAACTACTGTTTTCAGATTTCATCAATAATTTGTGGTTGACAGATGTAAAAACAAGCTTTCTCCCAAACTTAAAACCTTTAACCTCTCAGGAGTCTTCAAATGCATGAATAAATGCAGCTGGTGCATGTGACTACTATGAAATAAACAGTATGTGGATAGGTAGCTTAGGTTCAGAAACATTAGTATCTTTTCATCTGTGTCTCATGAAGATTATTCAGATTCAATAGCAGCTTTATTATGCTATTCATCTTTATACTCTGCATTGAAGTTTAGACAAAAATAGACAGCTGAATTGAGTTCTCTCAGTAGACATGAGCCCTACAGCCCCTACACACACACACAGAGAGAGAGAGAGAGAGAGAGAGAGAGAGAGAGAGAGAGAGAGAGAGAGAGAGAGAGAGAGAGAGAGAATACAAACACACCAGTACTAATTTGTAGACTGCTGACCTGATTAGACACAAATGAGCTCTTCTCTCTCTCACACACACACACATACACAGTGTTGAAGCCATCCTTGTTAGGACACTATATTGACTTCCATTCATTGTGGACAGCCAATCTCAAACTTTAATCCTAACCTAATCCATAACCAGTTCATGCCTAGCCCTTACCTTATGCACACCTCAATTCCCATCTTACCCCAAAGTCTTAACCAGGACCGGCAGAAATTACGTTTTGCCTCATTAGGACAGGGCTCTGGTCTCCACGATTTGTTTATACAGGAAAAGATTCCAAAGATGTAACAAAAATAAACACAACTGCGCACATGCACAGGCACAGAAGCACTTTCCTGCAGGTAACTCTGAGCATGTCATGCAGAGCGCTGTAAAGAAGGGCACAGGCACGAGCATGTCTCCATTAAAGTTACACACATGCCAATGTACAAGCATACTGGTGCATAGAGACATCCATTTGCACAAAAATATATATCCATTAGGATGACATTACACACACACACACACCCACAGTTTAATAAATATACATACATATTCACATGTATGCAGATAAACCCAAACACACACTGAGACAAACAAACAGAGTCATCTCAGTTGAGAGACACATAGACAGACACACACCCTGGAGACTTGATGGCAGCGGAACTTTCCAACTGGGAGGTGGGGGGCGTGAGGGTGTGGGGTGTGTGTGTGTGTATGTGTATGGGTTGGAGTGAGGGTGGGGGGTAGCTATCCGAGCATGAAATTAAAGCCCCAACTGTCAACCTGAGGACACTCAGGACGACGACTGATGTGTGTGTGTGTGTGTGTGTGTGTGTGGCAGACGCCGCCAAGGTAACGGTAAACGCATGATGGTGGCCGCCAGGCATAGAGAGGTGACTACAGATGCTGAAAGTCATTCTTCCTAGAGATCAATCTGTGATCTGGTATTTAGTCCTGCAGAATGCATGCCAATGGTTGCTTGGACCTTTTGTGTGAAAATGCCGGAAGCAACAACAAGCAAGAAAATAAATAAGGAACATCTGAACCACTGATGTGATTCCTGTAAGCTTATTTGATCAATATTATGGAGGAAACAAAAGTCTGTGGCGAGAAACCAGAGCTGCTTTTTCCTCGGGACAGAGTGAAGATACAAAGTTTAAAGCTTTTGCTAAGTTGAAAGAGACAGACTTGTGGACTTTAGATCCGTGGTTCGACTTGACTCCAGTACAACCTTTCTGGGACTAATAATAACACTGCAGCCTTTATTCGTTCTGAACCACAGCACCCAGACATCCATCCAGACCACGGCCACTGCTCTACCTTTTGTTTGAGTCGCCTTCATTTTGAGTGTATCAATTGTTTTTAGGTTTTACACCTTTCTTTAGACTGCAAAATTACTCCTTGCTCAATGTCTTGTTGTAAAACACCTTGAAAGCATAGTTCTGTATATCATTTTATATGTTCTTTTGAATTATGTTTGGTTGTGTGAAACCAGTTTAATTCTTCTCCTCTACCTTTATCCAACAGGCTGAATGGTGCCACAGGCAAGAATTTAACCATCCCTGTGCTAAAATTCCACTATTCTTCTTTAAAGAAGGTTAACAACTTCCATTTCCTAACTAAGAATACGTCCTTCACCAAATCATCTGAAAGCTGCCAAAATCTTCAGCACAGGCCAGAGGAGAGAGAATCAGAGTGACGGGCAGGACACTGAGGGGGAAATAAACAGCGCCTGTGTTGCTCCCCTGCCGGTCCATTAGTGTTATTCAGTGTCAATAGCTGAGGAGATGATAGATCACTATTAGAGAATGTTTTCTCTCTCATAGTGTTTCTTCTTTGTTATACAAGAGGAAACCTAATAAAACTCATCATCTGTCTTACCGTCTGTTCTAAACAAAAACTAGACCATTATGATTCAGGCAGTGCATAAATCATGACAGATCAACACTACATAAAAAGCATTATCAGAGGTAATAAAGACTGAATCAGACAGAGGGATATACACGGGGGGATGAACAAGTCTATAATGGACAAGCAGTTTATTTCATTATATTCTCTACAGGAAAGAGATAAATGTACAAAGGCATAATGAGCCACAACATTTAGAATCTTTCTGTGTTTAATTTAATGTCCCAAACTGCTACCAAAGAGACAACCAAAAACAATGGCGAGTGGATAAAGTGAAAATGGATTCATCTGCTGGTGAAAGAGGGCAGTTGCCATGGGTTGCTTGGCCGAACAAGTGATTAATTGATACTACTAACAGCATGTATTCAAATCCTATTATAAGCGTATCTGTAGAGCTCCATTGTTGTCCAAAAATACATGTTCATATTTCATGCACATACACACTGTAATTTATTTTGACTCAATCCACACACACAGTACACCATGCTGCCGCTGTAAAAAAAATTATCAAATGTGCTTTAATCTGCAGGTGGTGATCATCAACAAATAGTCTCACAATTTACTAGGCCTATTTTAACAAATTGTGAAACAAATTAACATCTTGGCCAAAGTCTTAACCAGGACCGGCAGAAATTACGTTTTGCCTCATTAGGACAGGCTTCTGGTCTCCATGATTTGTTTATACAGGAAAAGATCCCAAAGATGTAACAAAAATAAACACAACTGCGCACATGCACAGGCACAGAAGCACTTTCCTGCAGGTAAATCTGAGCATGTCATGCAGAGCGCTGTAAAGAAGGGCACAGGCACGAGCATGTCTCCATTAAAGTTACACACATGCCAATGTACAAGCATACTGGTGTATAGAGACACATCCATTTGCACAAAAATATATATCCATTAGGATGACACTACACACACACACACACCCACAGTTTAATAAATATACATACATATTCACATGTATGCAGATAAACCCGAACACACACTGAGACAAACAAACAGAGTCATCTCAGTTGAGAGACACACAGACAGACACACACCCTGGAGACTTGATGGCAGCGGAACTTTCCAACTGGGAGGGAAGTGAGGGTGTGTGTGTGTGTGTGTATGTGTATGGCTATAGGGGTATAATGAGCATGAAATTAAAGCCCCAACTGTCAACCTGAGGACACTCAGGACGACGACTGATGTGTGTGTGTGTGTGTGTGTGTGTGTGCACGCGCGCGTGCACGTGTAAACGTGCATGATGGTGGCCGCCAGGTATAGAGAGGTGACCACAGATGTCAGCTGAGGTGTTTCATTCTTCCTAGAGATCAATCTGTGATCTGGTATTTAGTCCTGCAGAATGCATGCCAATGGCTGTTTGGACTTTTGTGTGAAAATGCTTTGAAGCAACAAATAAGCAAGAAAAATAAATAAGGAACATCTGAACTCACTGATGTGATTCCTGTAAGCTTATTTGATCAATATTTATGAGTGGAAACAAAAGTCTGTGGCGAGAAACCAGAGCTGCTTCTTTCCTCGGGGACAGAGTGAAGATACAAAGTTTAAAGCTTTAAGGCTGAAAGAGACAGACTTTGTGGACTTTAACCGTGTCTGACTTGACTCATACAAATCCTCTGGGACTAATAACACTGCAGCCTTTATCTGTTCTGAACCACAGCACCCAGACATCCATCCAGACTACTGTCACAGCCACCGTTCTACCTTTTTTGTTTGAGTCGTCTTCTCATTTTGAGTGTAATTGCTCTTTAGGTTTTACACCTTTCTTTTAGACTGTACCACTTTGTCTTAATGTCTTGTTGTAAAACACCTTGAAAGCATAGTTCTGTATATCATTTTTATATGTTCTTTGAATTATGTTTGGTTGTGTGAAACCAGTTTAATTCTTCTCCCTTCTACCTTTATCTGCACAAGGGCTGAATGGTGCCACAGGCAAGAAATTTAACCATCCCTGTGCTAAAATTCAGCACTATTCTTCTTTAAAGAAGGTTAACAATCTCCATTTCCTAATTAAGAATACGTCCTCTCACTAAATCATCTGAAAGCTGCCAAAATCTTCAGCACAGGCCAGAGGAGAGAGAATCAGAGTGACGGGCAGGACACTGAGGGGGAAATAAAACAGCGCTGTGTTGCTCCCTGCTGGTCCATTAGTGTTATTCAGTGTCAACAGTAATGAGGAGGAGTGGATAGACTGCTTCTACACAGAGGAATGTTTTCCTCTCTGCGCAGTGTTTCTTCTTTATTATAACAAGAGGAAAACCTAATAAAAACTCATCATCTGGTCTTACTGTCTGTTCTTAAACAAAAACTAGACCATTATGATTCAGGCAGTGCATAAATCATGACAGATCAACTCTACATAAAAAGCATTATCAGAGGTAATAAAGACTGAATCAGACAGAGGGATATACACGGGGGGATGAACAAGTCTATAATGGACAAGCAGTTTATTTCATTATGTTCTCTACAGGAAAGAGATAAATGTTACAAGAGCATCAGCAAACCACAACATTTAGAATCTTTCATAATGTTTGGCAATTTAATGTCACAACTGCTACCAAGAGACAGCAAAAACAATGGCCGAGTGGATAAAGTGAAGATAGGATTCCATCTGCTGGTGAAAGAGGGCAGTGTCGTGGATTTAGCCACAGCCCGAGACAAGTGATTAATTGATACTACTAACAGCATGTATTCAAATCCTATTATAGCGTATCTGTAGAGCTCCATTGTTGTCCAAAAAAAATACATGTTCCTTCAATACCATGCACATACACACTGTAATTTATTTTGACTCAATCCCACACACAGTACACCATGCTGCCGCTGTAAAAAATTATCAAATGTGCTTTAATCTGCAGGTGAAAACAGTCATCAACAAATAGTCCTCACAATTTACTGAGCCTATTTTTAACAAATTATGAAACAAATTAACATCTTCAGCTGAAATAAATGGGCTTGAGGATAACAGGGTAGGAAAGTAGTAGTCAGTTAATCATTTAATCATAGCAAAAAATACACTGCCTGGCCAAAAAAAAAGTTGTCACCTGGATTTAACTAAGTAAATAGGTAAGAGCATTCTATTGGATAATTACTGCATGGGCTATTATCTTTCAGCTGGCAACAAGTTATTTAACCCCAACTGATGCAATGAGTAGCTTCTCATTTCTTAAAAAACCATGTTGAAAGACACATCCTGTGGTCATGGAGAAAGACGTTTGAGAAGAGTCAAATCATTGGCATGCATCAAGCAGAGAAAACATCTAAGGAGATTTCAGAAACTACTAAAATTGGGTTAAAAACTGTCCAATGCATTATTAAAAACTGGAAGGATAGTGAGGAACCATCATCTTCGAGGAAGAAATGTGGTCAGAAAAAAATCCTAATTGATTGTGATCGGCGATCACTTAAACATTTGGTGAAATCAAATCGTAGAAAAACAACAGTAGAACTCAGGGCTATGTTTAATAGTGAAAGTAAGAGCATTTCCACACGCACAATGCGAAGGGAACTCAAGGGATTGGGACTGAACAGCTGTGTAGCCTTAAGAAAACCACTAATCAGTGAGGCTAATCAGAAAAAAAGACTTCAATTTGCTAGGGAGCATAAAGATTGGACTCTGGAGCAATGGAAGAAGGTCGTGGTCTGATGAGTCCAGATTTACCCTGTTCCAGAGTGATGGGTGCATCAGGGTAAGAAGAGAGGCAGATGAAATGATGCACCCATCATGCCTAGTGCCTACTGTACAAACCTGTGGGGGTAGTGCTATGACCTGGAGTTGCTGCAGTTGGTCAGGTCTAAGTTCAGCAACATTGTGCGCTCAAAGAATGAGGTCAGCTGACTACCTGAATATACTGAATGACAGGTTATTCCATCAATGGTTTTTTTTCTTCCCTGATAGCACGGGCATATTCCAAGATGACAATGCCAGGATTCGTCAGGCTCAAATTGTAAAAGAGTGGTTCAGGCAGCATGAGACATCATTTTCACACATGGATCGGCCACCACAGATTCCAGACCTTAACCCCATTGAGAATCTTTGGGATGTGCTGGAGAAGACTTTGCGCAGTGGTCCGACTCTCCCATCATCAAAGCTAAAGGCGGTCCAACGAAATATTAGTGTGTGTGACCTTTTTTTTTTGGTGGTGACTTTTTTTTTTTGGCCAGGCAGTGTACTATCAATTCTCTACTGCAGCTTCTCAGATATGAGGACTGGCTACTTCTCTATGTTGTTTGTTCAGCGCTGACACATTTATCAGAAATTAAAATAATCATTAGTTGCAGCCCTATATTCATCCACTTCTGAAGGTAATTTAGAGTTTGTTTAAAAGATTAATGACACAGGTTCACATGGACAGTCGAACACAAAAATAGCTTCTCAGTGTGTTAACTCTCTACTCGGCAAAACTAACCTGTCCTTCACACCTTTCAAATGCGTACAATTGCAGGTGTGCACACATGCTTTTGGGTCCAAATTAGTATGAGTGTGTGTGTGGGCCTGTGCCAGTATTTTATATGTGTGACAGCAAAGAGGTACCAAGGACAGGTTGTCAAAGCACTGAGTGCCCTGCAGGCATTTGCTAAGATCTGCTGTGCCAACAGAGGAGAGCATGTTGCCAGCTCAGAGCACCCCCTGCCACAAATCATCTGTGTGTGTGTGTGTGTGCACGCGCGTATGTGTAGCATTTGACTTGCATTGGTGAAAGGACTGTGTTAAAACCAAAGGCGAAAATTATAGTCTGGACTCTAAGTCGTGGACAGACTGAGATGCCAGGGAGGACAGGAAAATGGAAATGCAATCAATATGGACTCCATCTCTCTTTCTCTCACCCATACACACACACATGCACAATGTGGGGCAGTGTGTGTAGACAGGAGATAGGAGTGAGGGTGGAATTACAGCTGAGAGACTAAGGTGAGTCATCACACTGCAGTGGTCATAGTGGGGCAGCCACACCCAGACACACTGACTGCAGCAGGCAGTATGGAGGGCAGATAATGTTTGGTCATGCCAAACCCTAAAACAAACTGATCAATCAAACCAGAGCCTTGTATTGTGAGTGGTCAATCAGCCATGGAGTGAATGCTTGTTTCAAAAATCGATAAGAGCTAATACACTGCCTGTGTGGGATTTGCAGTTAACTGCATCCAGTGGAGACATCCATGCTCAAACTCTAAGTGAGAAAATTTCAGAAGTTGACAATAACAACTCCAGGTCCACTTATAGAAGTTCAATTCTGAAAAGCCAGTAAGTGTTTATCACTGCAGTAATGGAGTAATGGAAAATGTTTACAGGGATAATAAGAAAACATGGTAACCCATTAGCTCCAAGTGTACATTAGAAAATGTTTTAGCCCAAAAAATGTGTCTGACAGTTCAAGATGTATCTAATGACATTGTGAAATTGCTGACAGCTCTACACTGTAGCTGCCTCACAGATGAACAGGGCAGACTGCACCACAGCCCTGAATCATTCAGGTTTCAATTCAGAGTCTGTAAGGTAGAGATTAAAAGGTTCACCCAGGAGATTCTGACCAACAACATATACAATATGACACATACCTGTCTTAAAATGATGTGATGCAACCAGCTGGATTGTTTGGCCAACAGAGATACACTACTTAATCTTACACTGTGACTACATAGGAGGTGTAGCAGGAGCAGCGACTCCAGTGACTCCAGCCACAGTGTGGAGTTGGAGGTCACCTGGGTTTTGGAAGACAAAAAAAAAAAAACAGTCTCTCTTTTAAAATATCAAAATATCATGTACGTTTTTGTGTGGAAACGATATGGGCTGGGGCTAGCTGATAACTTCAGCAGAGGAAAAGAAGTGATAGAAACAGAACCAAAACAAAAGTTAACACTGACATTGCTTTCCAACACCGCAGACAGGTCTTGGCCAGTACAGGAAGTTTGATCTTGACCAGTAAGTAAACTGCTTTTAATGCTAACCATGGCTATGTAGCAATAGTAAAAACTTGCATATAGTACCTTTAAAGTTGACAATAACAGGAAATTTTCTACTGTCATGTTCAAAACATACTCTTAGAGGACAAGACTATAACAACATTCTTTATTTTTCATGGATAAAAACCACTAATGAACTGATCTCCCACTAGTCCCACAACAGTTACTCCCTGTGATTCAAACAAGTCAGACAGAGAAGCAAACTTGACTAGGAAAAAAATGTAGTCCACATTTAGTAGGATACTACATTAATGGGAGAGTATACTTAACATTAGCCAATAATATCTAATCATACTGCAATCATGGGATTTATAGCAATGTTATATTTATTGATATCAACTACATAGCTGGCCACTTATGGTAATAAAGACTTTTGGACGTGTGTTGTGTGTATATTGCTATGTGAGAGAACTATAAATGTTCACGCTTAAGTTACATAAGGTACAGAGACTATTAGGACAGACAGCAGTGAGTCCTGAAGGTCCAAATTCAGAGATTGATGACCTTATAACCATGTATTTGGCAGGGGTCTGATACTTACACTTCAACAACTTCCAAGCTACCTGTTAACTACCTGACTGAAATCGATGTGTCCATCACCTGTTTTTCAAACATCAGTTACACAGAATGGAGAACACTCATATTTGGCCAAACATAGCTTATATAGACAGAGGCTGCAACGAGCATTTTAACCAGACAACAGTCAAGACCGTTTTTGTTGTTAATTATCGACAGGTGATTAAATGTACAAGTGACAGTTGTCAATGCAGTCGACAAAATTATCAGTCACTGACTGAATCTTTCATCTCCTACAGGCTGTGAAAGCTCCAATACAACAATAGTCCACACACACAGGTGTTTTCACTGACAATGCCTTATTAGACCCTCTCTCAAACTGACACATAATCCATTTGAATTCATTCAAACATTGAACCCATATAGCAGGGTGGAGCTGGTTCGACCTGACTACAGGTCTAACACCTGCGTGGGTGTGCAGACCTATAAAACACTTATTATCATTATTATTATCATTATCATGCAAGTTATAGTTGCAGTAAATTGCAGTAAAACAATAAAAAAATTCACTCTTTCAAATCACAGTTTTGACATAAAAATGATCAATTGTTCAGCTTGATGTTACACAAATGACTGTGTGCTTCTGTATACACTAGTTTACACATACAAAACATCTGTGCAAGTAAATAAGTAAATAATAAATAAATATTAATCTTACATATCATGTAGTTTCCACTGCTTTGGTGTTACTATTTGAGTTTACCTAAGTAGTACTCTGTAAGTGCTTATGAATTATTAACTGAAAATAAATGATAAATGCCTAAACCTAAGTTACACATGCATGTGTTCTGCAGGCTCTGCTTAGGAGACTTTTTCTTTTGTCTGTCAAAGAGTTGCTGAGAATGATCTCTGTTGGTATCATCAATGACTTTATATTAAGAAGGATGATGTATCTCCACTTCCTCCCACTGTGCAAAAATGAAGATAAGAGCATTGCCATCTTGCAGTGGTGACGTCATTTACACCAGACTGACCAAATGAAAGTCAATCACAGATGTCAGTTATGACGTTTCACCCACTTTTTGTAGCATCATAACTCATTAAAACAGAAAAGCAAAATGAACACTTGAACATACATCAGATCAATCTTTTTATAGTCATTGGTGTCAACTATTTTCTCATCATTTGCACCTGAAACTTACTCAGTGATTGTCACTTAAATCAGGAAAACACAATAAGAATTAAAAGACATGTAGATACTTATTTATTTGACACTAACCTCTACTTTTCCATCAGCTTCTTCCTTACAACAACTTGCTCAGGTCTTCTGTATTTAACTTAAATAACATAAGAAAAACTGATTTCATCTTTCAGACTTTGGACTTATAAGGCAATCCATGTATCTTTTGTATAAAAATAGCTGTGACATAGTAAACATGACTCATAGGGCATGGCTGGATGCTGCTGCTGCTTTATGACTAACATAAGTAAACATGCCTCAGGCTGCAGGGTGCAGTGTCTTTGGAGAAAACAACAAATCAGATCCAATTTTAATGCAGTTCGCTAAAGAAAAACAGGTGAATCAGCTGATCAACTGCTGTGATTATTTATGGTCTGAATAAGAATCAGCTGTGTCAGGACAGATGTAGGATGAAACGTTTATCTCTGTGGGAAAAACATGCATTTGTGTTGGAGTGGTGGAAACTTGAGCTGAGTCACACCAGAGTTGGATATATGTCAGCTTTGACTTGACCTGGACTCATTATTATGAACAACATGAGCTTTTTTAGTGTTGTGGCTTTAAAGCCAGATGCATCAGCTGCTTGTTGATTTTGTTCAAACAGTGCTTAAGCCTACTTTTGATTTGAGACTTTCTTGCTGTCAGACAGGTTAGCTGGGATTATTAGTTTGTTTGGCTAAAAATTATTGACTCTATCCATCTGCCGTATTTCACTGAGGGAGTCAAAGTCTCTGAAATGCCTAAAAACAACTAAATCCATTGTTTTCAGTCAATAACCACAACGCATATATGAATGAAATATATATCTATTTTATAGAAAAACAAAACTGACAGATGTGTCTCCAGCTTTTAGTAAATCAGAATAAAGTCTTGTATGTTTTCCCACTGCTATATGTTTTATGTTGAATTTTGCGATCTTAACTTGCAGAGGCTTTTAGAGAAAACAGGAGCAAAGACCTACATTTACTGTTAGGGCCGAGCAATATCATATTATCATTTTGTTATTATGTTATATAAATGTAATTTTATAGCATGATAACAAATGTTATCACAATGTAAAATGATATCATCATCCTCCATAAAAATGTAAGAAATGGTTGACAAAATGTTTGATAATTAATTTCCATGCTTAGATAGCATGCACAGAAATGAATCATGAACTGCCAATCAAATTGCAGGAATACAGGTGTGTATTATACAAATTAGGTTTTAGATTTAGGTGATTAGGTTGAATTTTATCATTATGATTGTTTTTCTGCCTCTGTTTTTTCTTTCAGTCAGGAGCAAAAATCAGCCTTTCAACTTGAATGAAATAACATTCACTGATATGGAACTTTTAGCAATACATGTTCTATAAGATGTTTTGTTGTGTTAAAAAAGGTGACACTCTAACCAGAACCCAGAAGGGGAGGGAAAGGAAATGGAGAATTTAGTCCTGATGATAGAGAAAACAAGTCATACTGAAAGAAGTAATTCCCACGGTTTTAATAAGCAATTACAGTAATACTACACACATACATACACACACACAGAGAAACCACAACAATGCTCCACAAATGCTGTAAATCAGCTCACATGACAAACACACACACTCCACATTAAAGCAAAATACCTGACATTTAACAATGCAGAACAGCAAATGCCGTCATCCATTCTCTTAACCAGATATTAGCAAAAGACTGTTTATAAGGCTCTCATTATCTTATGATCATTTCCATTATGATACTCATATTGACAAAAAACCTTCATTGCGTGTCATATCAACCTAACCACCAGCAACAAAGGAAAGTCTGGGTTCACAGCAGAATGGTGTTGTGTGTACTGCTGAACCACAGCCAATTCAAAAGCAGGTATATCCATGCTCCATTTACACATATATTCAAATCATTTTAGTGGTTGACACATAATGGACCATTAAAAAAAACACAAATAAATAGGTGAGTGAACTATGAGTTGGGGAATATTAAAAACCTCACAACCACTAACAAAAATTATCTATAGTTCAAGAAATTCAACTTTTCTTCTCAGCCAACTGGAGGGGCTGTCGGTGTCTAAGTTTGACTGACAGCTGCATGTAGGCTTAGCTCCTGTACCAAGAAACCTCTGCTATAACCTTCAAGTCATGGGCTGACAGTGTGTTGTTAGTGGTATTAAAGAGTAATGCTGCTTTCATACAATGTCAGCAGAAAGGGATGAACAGAAAAAAAACACCCCTTATTCTGACTTAGGAGTGTCCATGCATTATTCCAAGGTGGTTAGCCTTAGTGCTAACCTTGGAGTCACACCAGATAAACAGCCTAAATTAGCTACTTTTACAAATGTATTGCAGTTTGGTACCTAGTAGAACAGATACAAATTAAGAGTGTATATGCTCCTACAAAATGTAGTGAATAGATGGGATTATATGTTGATGTAACTGACAGTGGTGATGAATTTGCAGCCATTCTGCCAAAGTGGCAGATAACGTTGTCAGAAAATCCAGATATATCCGGCTGAGGTGAACAGTTTTTGACACTCAGCTACTCATAATTACGGTTTAACCAATATGACGTGAAGGCAGCATGAGGACCACACCAGCATCTTAACCAGACACAAGTGACATTTTACACTCCTACATTCTGTTTAATGTGCTGCAGTTGAGCAGATAATTAGTCATCTAGCCTGCAAATGGATGTTAGCAGTGTACTCTTTCCACTGAGTGTTTGTTTGGCTGCTTTGGCAAGCTTAGATTCAGGACGAGACATATACGTGTCTGTAAGTTAGAGAATAAGGAGGCTTCAGCAGGAAGGCTAATGTGCGTTGCTGTTAAGAGTTTGTGGCTCTTGTGTTGTGTAGTCTGGCTCAGTGTGATGGTGTGCTCTGTCTATGACAGAACACTGATGTTACTGTTAATGCAAAATTTGCTCAGCTCACACTGTTTCTGCATATTTAAGGTTGTTTAATGAATATTGCTAAGGCTCTGTGTTTGACATGAGTTTAGCGTTTCAGTTTGGGAATCAGTGACAGCTGATAGAGGAGCAGACTGACGGCTCATGTTGCTATTCTTATACCTTTCCAGAAAATTATGAACAGTCAAACATCTCTTCTCATGATTTTGTGTGGCTGATCACTGATGATTAAATCTTGTATCAACACAATTTGTCAGGACTGAAGGACTGCCTGTTTACACTGCAGTCACCTCTAACATGAGTTTCTGCATTAACGTAGCACATCATCAATGTGTGTGCATGTTTAGACATACAAAGGTCAGTCCTCTCTACATGTGGAGCTAACATAGCCTCTTTTAGCATTACCACTGCTACTAGCTGTTGTTTCTGACTTGGAAAGGTCATGTTAGCTGCCAGAGCTGATAGATGTCTATCACACGTGATGTGTCACATACAAATTCCCTACAACAGTAAATTCATAGGTTTCATGCAAGCTGCTTTATTATTATTATTATTATTATAGTAAAATTGTCCATATATAAGCCATTCTAACCCCAATGCTGCACGCAAATCCACAGTTGTTGTAACTGGGAAACCTGTCTATTGCTTTGTAAAACACTAAATTAAGGTGAGCCATTATGAAGAAAAAAATATATATAATAGGTATTTCTCCCTTATGCTTTCTGATTTGTCTTCTCAAAGGAGAAGGAAAAGTAATTTGCAGAGCAGCCATATATTCTGTAGCAGACACTTTCTCTATGAAAACTGAGCAAACTCAGTCCACTGAGAAAGACTAAAATTAGGGTATTATTATTATAAATATAATATGTTTGTATTGCAAATTGACTTTTGGTCTGAAAGGGTGGCTGTACTCTGCTCTGCAAACAAAACTGTGGGTAACATAGGTTTAGGTTTACACATTCCACAGTGTGCCTGCAGGCAGATACAACACCAGGCTGGGATCCATTATCTATACCACTTATCCTTTGAGGGTCACTGACATTGGGGAGGGTACATCCTGGACAGGTTGTACACAGAGACAAACAACCATTCACACTCACATTCACACCTACGGGCAATTTAGAGTCACTAATTAACCTGCATGTCTTTGGACTGTGGGAGGAAGCTGGAGTACCTGGAGGAAACCCACATAGGCACAGGGAGAACATGCAAACTCCACACAGAAAATCCCTGTGCCAACCTGGGACCTTCTTGCTGCGAGGTGACAGTGCTAACCACTGCTCTACTGTGCCACCTCCAGGCTAGGATCATGAAATGCTATTTAGATTAACATCACGGATGAGAATGAAGAAAAAAGTGAACAACTGTCATTTTTAGTGAAATTGAAGCAGCAGCAGCAGCAGCAGCAGGCGATGATCAAAACACCTTGACTGACTGAGGGAGGTCTGGTACTACAGATTACAGTTGTCAGATGGCAGCATAGGCATAGTGATGACGCAAACGGCATTTAATCTCAGTCATAGGTAGCCCCGTTAAGAGCCGTTCAAACTCCACTCAAAAGTCTGGGAATTTCATGCTCCATATCGACAATCACACACGGTTTAGACGTTTAGCCAATATTCACGATCCTGTGGCAAATTTACAACAATTGTGCAAAAAATTATTACATGAATATGTCGTTTTAAATTGATGCCCTTCGGGTGATTGTGGCAGTTATTAAAAGTCATGCACATTTTTACATCAAGTTCACATCATATTGTAATACAGTACTGTTTGATGTATTTCATGTATGCCGAATTGAGCAGTGGTTCCTATCGCTTTATAAAAACCTATTCGATTAAACTGTAATTTAGCTTCGGTGCAAGGAAATATTAAACTTTCACATTTTTGAATGGACTTTGGGGGGGCGGTTGCTCTGCATGAGGGCATCGTGAGTCAGATGTAAGGTGTCGGCTGCAGCTGCAGCAAACCTGCACTATGTGATGCTGACAAGTTTTTCTATGCGGGACATTCACCGAGCAGAGTACACCTCTTACTTAACGTTGCCTACACAGGGCACGCATGTTTTCCGCTCATAAATAATCCAGTCAAGGACATGACATCGATAGTGTCGAGCAAAAACTGCGCCAAGTTAGCCATAGTTATACCATACACCACCGGAATAACAGGCCATTTGATTTCAAAATTAAAGCGCAAGGCACGCGTTTCGATCGCAAACTTTTAACACTGAAGTGTATACAAGGTGAGACAGAACAATGCAATACTCAACCTCAATACATGAAACATTGTCAGCAACTCAAAGTTTACATTTTAAAAAACTGAGATGGACAAAAACAATTGGGTGAGTAAAAGTGTTTACAACACTGCAACTCCACTGAGTTTTCAAGAAATATATGACAAAATCAGTAGGATTTGCGTTGTTGATATCATTAATCTGCCATTGATATCTATTGCTCCACTTTTTCCCTTTTTCGCTAATATTTTTGTTCAAAATAACTTTCTGTAAGTGCTTCATCATGATTTTATTTTGAAAGTGCTAAACGGAAGTTGAATAGTTTTTGGTGCAACTTGGACAAATGTCGCTCAATACTGTTCATATCATTCATAATGGTTTAATTCTGGCCGGACACGCAACAACTTAGCATGTTTGCATCGTGCAAAATAAAGACAAGTAACGGAAAAAAATATTTAAATCGGAAACACTGGTGTTGAGCAGCCAGGCTAGGAGGGATGTAAGCATAGTCACACACAAGTGACTCCCATCAGAATAACGTTGCAATATTTTGTAAGCTTTAGCAAGCCGTTAGCTATCAAGTTCCCCCATCATTTAATCTTTTCGTAACTACATTTGTGACACAGGGGTTTGCAGCAAAGACTATCAGGCTTACCTTTTGCCTCACAGTCAGCACAGTACTTGTTGTCTTCTTCTCTCAGCAGTTTAGACAGAATGGCCTGATGCTGTTCATTCAGTTTCTGGGCTTTTTCTCTCTCCGACCGCGTCGTCATTTCGCTAAAGTTTGGTGGTTAGTCCTGCTTGTGTAGAGCCGTTAAAAACCTCGGAGTACTCAGCTTCTATTAAAAAGGGTGGGACATCCCCGTGTAGCCGCACTGTACTGCCTGTATTCAGTTAGCTTGCAACCTGCTAGCAAGGTAATATGGATCCAAGGCAGCATCATCCCTGCTGCCTTCAAGACTGTCGGAATTTTACTGCCGCTCATGAAACTGAATCAGCTTTACCGATCGCACAAGGAATCTATCTATATATCTATCTCTATATATATCTATATCTATATATATCTATATCTATATATATCTATATATATATATATATATATATATATATATATATATATATATATATATATATATATATATATATATATATATATATATATATATATATATATATATATATATATAGATATATATATATATAAATAGATAGATAGATAGATAGATATATATGTGTGTGTGTGTGTGTGTGTGTGTGTGTGTATACATATATATACATACACACACACACACACATATATATATATATATATAATTGAAATTTTCCCCATTGTGGGACTAATAAAGGATTATCTTATCTCTTAAATATATATATATGTGTGTGTATGTGTGTGTGTGTTCCATACATATGCTCCTTGTGTATAGATGATGAACATCTAATTAAGTGTCCGAAGATGTCCTTTACAAGCCATATATATTCCATCAAAAATATTACTAGCAGATTTGAAGTAGCATCCAGCCTCTTGTTTGAAAGATGTTTCATGTGAAGTCTTAGTGGACATATTTTTTTGTTTTGTCTCTATTGCAGTTTCTGCATCTAAACCTGTACCGTCACTACGTAAACCAGAAATTCTGCTGCCAAGAGCAGAACCCAGGTGTGATGCTGGGTGAATACCTGAACAGGTCAGCCGATGGGTTTCTATCACCGCCTGGAGCAGTCTTGATGCAGCCGCCTCATGTACAGACTGTGAGCACTTGTCTCCCCACTGCCCACTGATGCAGCTTCCATGAACTTGCTCAGCATCAGGAGTTGAGTGTCTGATGATGAACGCACAAGCCTTCCCTTCACTGTGCAACTAGCTTGTCTCTCCTCCATAAGGCATCTGACTGTAGATCAAATCAAAATGTGAAAATGAAACAACAGCTGAGGGGTACCAACACCTTTCAAAACAAAGGACTTCATGTAGTACTCAGAATTAAAAAGTAACTCTGATGTTGATGTTTTAAAGCAAATGAGACAACTCACAGAGCACAAAGTCATCTCTGCATCAGTGCAGATACATCTTAAAAGCATCTGTCGACATTATTATTCCTAGTAAAGTGTGAAGAGTTTTTGTCAAACACAGAAACCTGCGTCGAAGGGGAACAGCAGCCATGCTGAAGCAATCTGAGGAACATTACAAAAGTCTATATGGTGGGCGGTTGACAGAAATACTGCTGACACGTAACCTTTTATACAAAACGGGGTTTTCAAGTCTGAATTTACCAAACAAAACTCGAACAATTACTTTCAAGGGTACTTCACAGCTCCCCCATAATTTGGGGTTTTGGGGAATATTAACATTCAAAAGGATGCTACCATGAGATAGAGCCTTTTCAATGTACCAATGGATATATAGACAATTATTACTGAATTACTTTTGATACTGAGAGAAAATATTAAGAAAGTGATTGTCAGGTGATTTCTGGATTTATAGGATATTTTTTCCCCTGTGGTTTAAATCAGATTTATGGACATCATTCATTTATTTATGATGAACGTCGAGATCTAATAATGAGGTGTCAGGAATCTCAGCACCAGGCCAATTAAACAGAATAATTAGGTTGGTACCAACAAGCTCCCTAGGTTTGCTGGATAATCATTTTAAACTTCTATAAGAGACGACAAACGGCTCCTTTTTCATTCTACATCACGATTAGAAAAGAGCTTGAGCTCATATAGACCTCCTGTATAATATCTGAATAACATTATGACATAATAATAAAAGTTAGAACAGTAGTATTCTCATTTGGTTCCATGAAAATTTTACTGTGTATCCTTAATGTTGACAGACAGCAGGACCAACAACAAAGATAGCTGTAATGTGTTGAACACTGACATGGCACAGGCAAAGGTACTCTAAACATAAATACACACATTAATGAAGAACATTTCTAACGAGTTTTCTCAGGAACACTGGCGAAATTCATTAAAAAAGTCATAGCAATAAAAATTATACTGAGGAATTTATACTGACTGAAAGGGTTAAAGGAAGGCAAATAATAAAAGAAAAAAAGTTAAAACAATTATAATAAATTAATATCATTTAACATCACACTTACACACACATACATAGGTCTATATGTATATATATATATACATATATATATATGTGTGTGTGTGTGTGGACTATTATTAATGATAACATACATATATATATATAAACCTAGTCATGAAATTATTTCCAGTTCAGGTTAATAGAATTAACAATAGTTGGCCATAGAAAATCTCATCCAAGTGATGATGAGTAAGAAAATTTCAAAACATACTAGTTTACTTCATATTTTAAGTGAACAGTTCCAACGTATACCTTACTATATGATCCAAAACTAAAAGCAGCATCACCGCACGTCATAATGGCATCTCAGCACATGAATAAAAATGCACATTCATACATAAAGATCCTTCACCTCTTGATGGTCTTCACTAAAATATAGCATAACATCCTAGGAACCCAGGTAAAGGCATGTCATCACCAGTTGTTCCCTATTTATGTTAAATAATAAATCAAATAAATAGGAAGTATTACCACTAATATCATTCCAGCTATGTCAGCTGAAAACAGAATACCAGTCACCTCACTTTTACTTCTGATCTTCGTGTGCCTGTCACCACTAAGGACAGCACAGTCTCATCTGTCCAGTCAGTTGCTTTTTTTTTTTTTTTTTACTATCTGTTCTTTAACTTTTGATATACCAAGACAAATCCCTTGGCAATATGTGCAAACTTACTTGGCAATAAATTCTGATTCTGATTCTGTCAAGCCCTGTATCCTAAGGTTGTTTCTGCTAAACCATTCAAGAGTGGCACAGTTTTCTTTCATGTACAACCGTATGCCACGTATATGGACATCAACTATGGGGCGCAAGTCTGACACACTTTGTATCCTAGCCAAAAGAAAACTACCAGTCAGTTATTTGGAGCACTTAAAAATCCCATCTCATTTAAGCCACAATAATGACCAATGTCCCCTTTAAAGTGATCTAGCAATGACAGCCATTAATGTATCCTGGTAAAGAATATGTTGCTAATTTCTGCCCTAAAATTTAGCCGGTAAGAGAAGAGTTTGGGGTTTTGGTGTTAGGTGTGGATTGTGACGCAACTTGGAAGCACTGCAATTTCCTCAAATGATAGCTTCCACTGAGGACAATAATAATGTGCAAACCCTTTGAGACACCACTGAAAAAATCCTTGAAATCCAAGGATGGATTCTCCAAATAATGGCAGTAGGAAATAGAGAATGGTGTGAACTCATCATTCAGTTTGGTCCAGTATTTGTGAATAAACATTTGATGATGCTTTGAGTTTTTAGTGAATTCTTATGGATTTACTAGGTTTTCTAAACAAAACCATCCTAAACCACTGACCTTACTGGCTTATACATAATCAAATGTGTTCTTTAATAAGTGGGTGTTTTGGTGATGCCAAAAAAAAAAGTGTGTTTGCAAACTAACAGTCAGGTGTAATTCTGTATGACCATATGTTTGACAGTGTCCATTAACTTATTAAGATGCCTTCAAATATCTCTCCATCTTGCGGACATGTTTTAGCAGTCTTCAACTTTTGGTAGAATGACAGGTTGCATTTACATGATTACAACTCTGCTGTCTCAACAAGGACTTAACAGATTAGCTTAATTTCTGTTCTGTACCCAGGCTGGGGTTTTCACCATAAATGAATCTAGTATCTTTTTTGTTTAACTTGTTACAATTTCAAGCTAAGTCACTTAATCAGGTAAGCTAACCATGACATAGTCTGAACATCTGATATGAACATTAATGCCAAGTAAACAGCAGCTAGAAACAATATGAGTCACAGCTAACTGATTGTTGCATGTTAACACTACGATGGCTAATGATGTAACAGCATTCCTATTAAAATTTCCTTATACACAGATAATCATGATTGCATTAGCAACGAAAGCTGGCTGCAACAGCTGGTGTTCAAGTGTAGCCATTATTACGGTTTGTAAATTTCCCCCATTATTGGGACTAATAAAGGATTATCTTGTATCTTATTAGTACATGAACTCAGAACAATTTGTAAAAACTTCTATGGACGATTCTAAAATGCTGACGTAAATGGAAATGAAGAAGGCATAGCAATATCTGTGTATCCTGTTTGCATTTGGCTATTTATTAGGTCTTTTTCCACAAGAGATTTGAGGGAACCATGACTATGTAAATACCATTTGTTTGTAACATTCTGTTTACTTAAGGATAAACAAGGATTAGTCTGGGATGTCACTGGGTTTTACCTGATAATGATACACACACAGGTATGAATGCATGTATCTATTTTATATGGTCCATGCTTAAAATTCTTTACCATACACTGAGCCAGACTGGGTCAATAGGATTGCCCAAAAATAGACCAAATTCTTCTTCTATTCTTATCCATTTGAACCAGTTAATGTTTGACATAGTCTGCTGATGGTCAGCAAACACAAGCTGGTCACATCCTGTAAACATGTGTCACTGGGTTTTGCGACAGCTATTTTAAAACTTGAAGCAAAGTTCCTACTTGTGCCTGACTTTAATTTAAAGACAGAATGTTATCTTGTTGGAGACAAACAAGCTTCCAGAACATGTAATTAAGCTGCAAGCATTTGACACTGATTGGTCCAGATTTTGGCAAATAGTTAATGTTCTACAGTTAATGTTGGTCATTGTGTTTGCTGTCTGAAGAAAAAAAACAAAGAAATGCACTTGATGATGTTCTAACATACAAACATGGCCACACCTGTCTCAAACACTACATGGACAAACAAAACTATGACATTTATGGAATGTGTGTTTCCATGTGTATGTCGCTTAAAATGTTTTAATCAAGATTTAAAAAATACAAAAAAATCGAAAATGAAAAACCTTTCTTCAATATTGAAATATTTTTCAAAACGCTGAATAATTTTCAAATCCATTATATCCTGATCTGAGTTGATATTTGGAGGAAACCCAACTAGAGACAGTAGCCCAAATGACCAAATTTCAAAACAGCAGCAACAAGAAGATTACGTGTGGAGCAGTCAATGCTCTAAACAGACTGTTACTATGGCACTTTTCCTCACAGGTGAAAGTCTTGCTGAGAGTCTAAAGCTGAGTTCTGGGACGAACTCGATAGCTTCTGGCGTAACCGCTAAGGCTGGTTTGATGCATGACCAGCGGTCTCCTCTTCTGCCTGGACATTGGCCACTGCCTCCACGGACCTCCGCCAACTCCCTCCCTGCTGCTGCTGGTGCTCCTGCTGCTTCTTCATCTCCTGCTGGTTGATGTGGTGGGAGGATTCCAGCACCCAAGCATCACCCTCCACATTCACCACAGTGGTGTGCAGTCCCTATGCCCATGCAAGAGAGTGGACCCAGAAGAGTCAGACGGCAAACATGTCAGGGTACATTACGCGGTCCTGACCTTAAGAGTTACCATCTCTCTTCCCGTTAAAACCATTGGGACTACTACCACAGTTCATCTTTCTTCATTCAAAAGCTGTGCTTCTCCTTGCTAATATTTCCTCCATTTATTTACAATAATAGTCTCTAAGTTAAATGTACACTATTTCCTATTTCCAAAACTCAGATGTTTTTTGTTTCCAGAAACATGAGCACAGAGCCCTCGGCTGAAATTTGAAAGCCAGACTTTTGTACCTCCTGTGGCAGCTTTTCTAGCGGGGTTGGAAGTGGGAACGTGCAATTTCTTTTTTCAGACTGTTCCCCTCTGCTTCCCCTCTGTTGGAAACCTGATCTGGCTTTGCCTCACTGAGCGTTGGCAATGTGTTCGTGTGTGATCAGACATAGGTGTGTGTTTTCTAAGTCACTGGGTTCATGAAGCTTTACTCACACAATCCAGTCAACAGCCAGCATGAGGGACAGATGGGTTGATTTGGCAGGCCAATGGCCTCGAGGATGATGGCCGATGGTGATGATGCTGCAGCCAGCTGGGATGCCTGCCTTTTCGACACTGGAGCTGTGGCTGTCACCCTAGAAATGTTAATAAACATAATAAACATGACAGTAATAATAATAAAATTTAAAAAGAAAACGACCAGCAATTATAGAGGAAGTAACAGGAAATGACTTTCTGAAGAGTTGTGTTTTCATTATAACTGATTATGCTGACCAAAAGGAAGGAAACTTCTTATCAGGACTCACAGGATGGTGAAGATCTGTCCGGCGTTCAGCTCAGCATTGTTGACCGAGCATGTGAGAGCGACAGCGATGCACTGGAAAATAAGCCGCTCCGTCATGTTCACTGTGGCTCGATGGGAAGGATGAAGCGACTGATCGCGTTTATCAAAGCGCCATTATTCTCCTCAACACACTTTATCATGGGGAAGAGTTGCTGAGCTGGTGGTGAGTGGAGACAGATATGGTGCGCATTGACTTAATTTATTTCATCTTTGTTAGCATTCAACTGAAACTGGTACTTAAACTTGTTTTTGCATTCAAGCTTCTCAACACCCCTAAATCGCAAATCATATAATGTTCATGTGCCTGAGAACTGGATTTAATAGATCAGTTAGTTTATTTGTGTGTTGAAGGAAAAAGAGCCTTAAACCGTTTACATAAGTAAAATTACCACACAATAACACAAACAAACTAACTGATTGCAGCAGGTGGTATTCCAGCAACTCCAATGTTCTGCTCAGTAAAATTAGTGTTTCGTCAATGGAGTCTGGTAGCAACGTTCGGTTAAACAAGAAGGATCTTAATCTTAAATAAAGGTCTATTTCTGTGAATCCTATCCGTAATAGTCATACACTTAAAACAACAAACTGAGCCAATAGTGGCAAAACAAGCACTTTGTTGATATTGTGATGATAGACAGACTGACTTGATATTAGACAGGCTGACGTGACTCCAGTTGAGGCCTTTAAATCCAAACTAAAAGCCATCTCTCTTTATGCCTCAACTTTTAACAGCATATTATTTCTGGTTCCATTTTCCCTCGTGAGGTTGGGTCGATCTCAATGCATCGATTAAGATTAATAGTTAGTAAATGTTGTCCATGATGTCCCTGCCGACAAGATTACTATTAACTGTCTCTTAATGTCGTTGCATCACTTTTAACTGTGTTCCTTCCCTCAAGCTCATTAGTGCCCAGGCTGTGCTTCTCTCTCTCTCTCTGCCTGTCTCTGTGGGGTTCTGCCTCCAGAGCTGGAGGGAGTCTCCTGCTGCTCCCATGATCCAGCTCAACCCATGATGCGACAATAATTAAAACATTTACTAGTATTGATAGTGTTAGTGCTATTAATGTACTATTGTTTGTCATTATTATTCCTTTAGCTGTAATAATAATAATAATTATTATTATTATTATTATTATTACTACTACTACTGACACATTTTGACTTAGTCTGTGTATTTGCAGGGTTGTCTTTCTCTACCCCATTCCCCCACCCCCTCTTTCTTGTCTAAACCCAACCCGGTCAGAGGCAGATGGCCGCCCACCCTGTGAGTCCCGGTTCTGCTGAGGTTTCTGCCTCTTAAAGGAAGTTTTCCCTTGCCACAGTCTAAGCCTAGTGCTTGCTTTCATGGTGGGATCTGTTGGGTTTCTCTCTGCCAGAATTTTATAAAAATGCAATCTAGACCTGCTCTATGTGTACTGATGCCTCGAGATAACTTCTGTTGTGAATTGGCGCTATATAAATAAATTTGACTTGACTTGACTGACTTTTGGCGGTGGTCCGGTTGCCCAGCTGGATCACACTGCGGCAGCTGATGCATGATGCCTGGGTACATAGTTCTTGCTCAATGCTGCCGATTCTCAAGATCGTCATTACACCAAAAAGAGTATGGAAAACAAGGCCCAGGTTATTCTTTGCAGTTATCCTTTAAAGTCTTGATTTTGGGGCTAAAATATTCGTTTGTCTTAAAGGTGGTGATACAACAAAGGTCTGAGGTCACTAAATTCCCCTTAGAAATTAGAATGTGTTCAATAAATGATAGATATCATGTGCTCAGTGTGGCACAAGTAAAGTTCATGCACAGAAAAGGGCTTACCCTCTACAAAGCATGTGCTCAGTAAAATTTATGGTGGCATGCCAGATTTGGATCACTTGTTGTGGCTAAGGAGGGGAGAAGGTCAGAGGTGTCAAGAGTAATCAAGTTTAGCTTAAAAGATCTTTGTACTCATTTTATGTTGATTTGCTTCACTACTACTGTGCAGTCTTTACTAATCTTTTGAAGATGGGCCTCTGACTTTTTTTACAACAACATAGATTCAACTTTCCATCTGTAAAGAAAGAATTTAACATCTGATATTTACATTTACTTTTGATTCGAATAGATTTCCATCACTGAGATGCAAACTCTTTTACCTTACAATACAGTTCATCCAGAACCATGTGATGTGACAGTATGCCTGGAGCAGTGGCAAAAGGCAGTGGTGAAGGGCGTGGGCACGAGCAGGAAACTGAGAAGGGATTAGCTGGTGAGCCAAAAGTAGATGAGCAGGGCCCAGTGCCCGTGGATAATGTGTTGGGATTGAGGCGGCGAAGATGTATTTTCCCAGACTGGTGACCAGAAGAACCACCTTCCATCTCCACAATCTTACTACCAACCAGAACATGATGCCAAGCAGGATATACCTGAAAGACAACAAAATGCAGAGGGAAAAAGTTATTTTTATCTGAGCATTTTAAAACTCGTGAGTGTTGTCTGAAAGTATCACCTGATGCAGTCAAATATATACCACCATCATTACCACACTGTAAGCCCATGAGCTCTACTCACCACAGTCAGGACACCAGCACCATGGTGGCCTCATTAGCATTGAAGAAACGAATTAGTTCCTCCCCTCATCTCCCAGCTTTCTCCAGTGCCACACCAAACACCATGGCAAATAAAACCAGACCCAGGATGTTCTACATGCCATCTGTTTCTGTACCAACAGGAACCTAAAACACAACACAGGAACACTGTGTGTGAGACTAACAAAAGTGAAAAGACTGCAGGAAGAGTTGAGTAAGACTCACTATATTTACCATGGTGTCATTTCACTGAAAACACCAGAAAATCTTTCACAACTGGCTAGCAGACTGAGTAACACAAGCTTAGCTGTCTAAAGCCAGTTATAGAAATAAGAAAAGATTTCCTCGTGTTAATTTTTGAGAAATAATTCTACTATCCTTTGAAAAGGGTTGGATTAATTTAAACAAGAATAAATGTTTAACTTGGCTCTGTGTTGGCTGTAGTTGAACACAGTGTTTCTTTACAGGCTAAATGTAACATCCCACAATGACTAGCAAAACATGTTGATGTTTAGTGAAGCAACAGCATGTTATCATATAGGGTGTGTTAACATACTAACACATTAAACATAAAAAGTGCAGCTGAAGCCATTTGTTTGCAAGCGTTTGGCCATAAACCAGAGTATGTAATGTATATAAAAGTTACTGAAAGTATCCCTGAATGGAACATGAATGTCCAAACCAAATGTCATGAAACCACTCAACAGTCACTGAGCTATTTCTCTATGAAATATCAAGAAATAACCTGAGGTGGCGGCGAGAAACAAGAACAGCATCTGAAAACCATGAATGTCTGTGACAACATCAAATAGAGACATCATACACTCCTCTGGGGATCATGAATGTCTGCACTAATTTAGCAATCCTTCTATAAGCTGCTAAAATATTTCAGTCTGGACTGAAGTGGTGGACAGTGGGACTGGAAATAATACCGATGTAAAACTGTGTGCTGATAAAACAAGCCTGGTTTCCAGAAGTCATAGAGGCTGTATTCTCTAACCAACGAACTGGAAGCTCATGTGCTGCCTTTCATTATGGAGATGTAGCTTGTCAATAACACAGTCACTGTCAATAACACTGATATATTCAGTGGTTTATACAACACCCCTGCAGATATTAGTGTGTGTGGGTGCATAGGTCTGAGGGGAGCAGTTGAAGGATTCAGTGAACTGGATGATGGATGATAGACAGGACAAGGACAATCCTGAGCTCAAATCCTCTCCCATTGTCTGGCTCTCCCACAGCTCCCACCAACTTCATCCCCTGGCACTCAGGGGGGGACTGTCCTATGACCCACAACAGACAAATTCCATGGACTGATGCTGGATCAGATCTAGCTTTGCTTTCCCCTATACTGAGGAGCAAGCATGGCCACTAGGTAAGAGAGCTGGATCTAGAGCGATTATTGTATGTTCACAATTTAGCAAATTAGATAATGTTATATGGTAACCTCTCACTTATTTAAAAACATATAAAGTTGCAGCTTCTTTTTATGGAGCATTTGTTATTCTTCAAGGTTCATTAGTAACTTTTTGTGTGATTTGAGTGCAGTGCTGCACAGAGACTTTAAAAATGGTTCTGAAAAATTAACTTTTGTTGTTACCATGTTCAAGACTTTTCTCTATCGTCATCCATCTGCTACTTTCTGCTTCTGTCTCTCTCCTCCTGACAAACTAACAGACTCATCATACTATGATGTAACATCTACCACATGTAATAAGCAAAGTGACAATCACCGTCTCTGGCAGGCTATTGTTTGTTCCCTATTTCAGTCCAGCATCATCTTCTCACAGGCCCAATAGATAGCTGCAGATCAAGATGACCTCAAGAACTAACACATGACTGACTGAAGGTCATCACACTCCAAATACAGAAAAAGATGTTGATGAGCTTTATGTGCTTGTTTAAGTTTTCAACAAATTTGAATAAACCCTGTTTAACCAGATTAGAGGGTTCTGGTGCAGGACTGTGTTGGGATCTAAGGACTGTGGTCATGTTGGTTTCTACATACTGCTGATGACATTGTATAGGCTATGTGTGTGTGTGTTAAATAAACCTATAGCCTATATAAAACAGTAACGATGGTCATTTACAAGATGCACACCGCGTGTAATCGAAGAATTGTAAACAAGCAAGCGCTGTGACCATGGTAGCTTAACAACTGCGTGTAAGCATAAGGTTGTGTTCACCAGCATAAAAATGAAGAAACCTGTCAGGTTTGAATTAGGTTCCTCCCACCGGACTCATGTCGGGTTTGGGCGAAATATCGTCCCAAGCATAATCCGGCTCCAGATGCAAATCACTTAACTCTAATTCTACACTCACTGCAGATAATTTCGTGTTTAAGTTATTGCTGTGAAGTATCCCCACAAGGAGTAAGTGATAAAAATTTTTGAAGGTCCAGAACCATTTATACAAGGAGAAGTTATTGAGAAAAGCTGGACTCATCTAATTTCTAAAAGTACATTTAAACACATCCAGGAATTTTAAAGGTTTCAGTGTTTTCAAACAAATGATATTAATATTAATTATATATTGCACAAATGTCTGGACATGTGTCTGATGGCAGTGTACCATTCCAAATGACCACACAGAGTGAAAAGCCTACCACTTACCTCACATAAAAAAGGGCAAAAAAATGACTCTATTGGGGGATGTTAGCATTCATTTCTGGACAGTGTTTCCCTGAAGGCAGTCATAATACTCAGATATTCAACATGAAAGGGGACGTTACTGTCAGACCAACAAAAGGAGCAGTGTGGATTTTTCGCCCATTTCTCATAGTCACCTTAATATTTTAAATGATCGATTGATCTGCTTAAAATCAGAATGTTGTCCTTCTATTAACACATATAAGTATTAACAGTAAAATAATTGTATGAATCCAAACATCAAGTCACTGTTATTTGTTGGCAGTGAACGAAATCAAGGAGACATTTTTAATCTTTAAATAAACACTTTTTAAACAGAAGTTTAGAACACAAGCATAACCTTCTTTATAATGACCATATAAAAACTGATATTTTAACATCTCACGTGACCAAGGCACTACAAACTTGTCCAGCGGTTCCCCATCAATCTTAAAAGCAGTCTCCCTAAAACAAGTCATCCATTACCATCTCACATAGTGCTCATTCAGCAGTGACTGAACCACCTGTTTTAATTTGGCAGAGATAACTGTGATTCGTATCGAAACACAGATAGAGCACTTTCCCTTTAAAGATGCAATGTTTACACATGTAACATACAGTGTGTGTGTGTGTGTGTGTGTGTGTGTGTGTGTGTGTGTGTGTGTGTGTGTGTGAATGTGCATGTGGTATGTAGTACGTATGTTACATGTGCATGGTTCCCTATTTTTACCTTTTGATACAGGGTGGTCCCATTGGTGTTGTTGCCCACAGCAACCATCTTGTAGTCAGTGGCATACTGAAACATAAAGGAAAGGAAAACTTGTTGTAGTTAATTTTGTTTGATGCTATTTGTTCAAACATTTTTGTGTAGTACATTCTAGTGCTGAACTGTGTAGCTATTGTCAACATGCAAATAACATGCAAATAATGCTACACTGTCAACATGCAAATAACATGCAAATAATGCTACACTGTCAACATGCAAATAACATGCAAATTTCTGTACTGTGTCCCGTTACAGCTCTGTCGCCTCATAGCAAGGAGGTTCCAAGTTCCGGGTCAATCCATTTTTACGGCTACTGAAAATTTCACTGAGTGGAAATTTCACCATTATTTTCTCTTTAAAATAGAAGTACTCAATATCTAGTGCATTTCTTACAAAAAGTGCACTTCTGCAGGAAACAGCTCAACTGAAATGTAAAAAATGAGAATTTGTGGTTTTAGAGGGCATTGACGTGGTGTAACTTTTTCTTAATGTCTGGCACTTCTGTTTTTCACCAAGAAACAGTTGCATCATGTACCTCCCTTGTTATGTGATGTAACTATTGACTTGTCGGTATACTTTTTTTTTTTTTTGTTATTAGGGCAGAGCTTGGCTACCTGTGCCTCCAGTTTTTATGCTAAAATACGCTATTAACCCAGAGACTCTTTGAAAGAGAGTCAAACTATAAACTGGTTTATTTCCAATCATATAATCAAAGCAAACTTGAACATAACACTTATGATTTTTCTTACTTCTAGAGTGCTTTAATACTTTCTAGGCCTCTTACACACTTCTAATAGTTCAGGTCATAAAGACCTTCACAGTGTTTTACAATGGTCTGTAGTTTAGCCCAAACTATGACTGATAGTGGACATCTGGAGACACTCCTGTCTGTTGCTGGGGCAACCAAGGTCTTAATAAGTAAGGATGCAGACAAAGACATAAACTTAGACAGTACTGTCCAAATCCAGTTTCAGTCAAGGATGAGCTAATTAGAGGTGAGGACATGATAGACGTGATAGTCATAGGTAAGACTATGTGACAATGGTTGGACCTGTGTGACCAACAGGGTCTTCACACCTATAGATTATATTTGGGTAAAGAACAGGAAAGCGTTGGAACTTATATACCCTCATCAAAACTTTGGTGTAGAACCACTCTGGCACCATTTTTAATGTAAAACTTACAAAAAAAACTTCTCCCTGAGACATTTAAACTTGTGGTGAAGGAACTCACCAGGAGAAGGAACTCCCTCTAAGGAACGCAGCATGCACATGGAGTTGGTCTCTCACTCTTTGTCTTTCTTTAAACATCCCTATAGACAGACCTGTATGGACTTTAAATGAGGCTATAGACTCTTGATATTGAAACATTCTTGGACAAACAGAGACCTACAGTATGTGACTATAGTCAGAAAACTAACAAGATAGCCTTCACTGTAATCTAAATCTCACACTTCATTTGTTTAAATGTCTGTTTAAACATCTAGCTGCTTGTCATTTTGTGTAAATCTCCCCTCTCCTCTGCTTTCTTGCTTTAATCCACACTTGGACCCATTCCACAGGGTCTCTACCACTGTATAGGTTTGGTTGTGGGGGGTGGGATATTGAACTCTATGACCTGACTGCACTTTGAAACTCCATTTACTCTCCCTGTGAGAAGTCATTAACTTGTTTGTGGGTTTATTATTCACTGGCCTGGTTTTAGGCAAGTTTAGGGCAATTGGCTCGATTATGTGTGTGTTTAAGTGTGTGCGCGCATAAGTATGTGTGTCCTATCTTTTGCATGTGTGCGTAGCCATTTTGTATCCCCAAGTCCCCAAATATTGAACTTTCCTGGTTCTTATTTTAGCCTTAACGGACACGATCATAGTTCTAGGAAGTGGAGCGGGCCATGTTCAAAAGCAGTGAGGCGAGGTGGGTTGCTAGGCTGGCTGGAATGGAATGGTCTTGCCATGGTAACGGCTGGTGAGGGACAAGGAAAAGAGGCATTTGAGCGAACAGAGCGGAGTGCAGCCGGTCTCTATTCTGAGCATCTCCTCATTTAGAGGTATTGTTAGGCTTTCAGCGGTACAGCCAGTAAATGAACATAGAGTAGCATCCGTGTGGTTGGTGAAATAAATTCTGATGAACAATCCACACAAGACACAGCTGGTAAGGATTAAGAGACAGAAAGTAGTGATAAAAAGAGGAACTAGTGAAAAAGTGAGGACTCTGCGGTGTGGTGAAGTGAGGTGCTGGCACTCACAGAACGGAAAGCAGCAGCTACCAAGTTTGCTGGGAATAAATTCCTGGTAAAGAGAGAGAAAAACAAGTTAGATACAGAGAAGATTATGTGATAATAGATGTGGTAATATTCAAGCCTGTGTTGTGTTGACCAAAAACACTACAGAATACTAGCACCAGAATTTGACAAGTCTTTCAAAACCATGTGGTTGACCCATCTGAACAGTAAATTGTTCACAGGATTGGTTTGTCATCACACACTCTGTACTTTGGCTCTTTTCCCAGGATCTTCCATAAAGTCCACTGCTCCCTAAATTCCCTGACAGTGCAGTTGTTCTGGCACCGATCTGCTGTCTGGTTCATCTTCTATTAAAACAAATCAGCAAAGTCTTTACTGGGATTTGATATTCATGGAGGTTTCACTGTATTCATTTACACTTTACTTTTCCTTAATCTCTCTGTTTGGGGGGGTCCACATACAGATGGCCTTGACCCACGAGCTGTGTTCCAATTTTACATTACATTCTAATTCTAGGCAGGTTTGGGCTCTGTAGCGTGTTCTTACTGGGAAAGTCATAAAATCAAATATATTCCTTTTTGTTGTGGATGCAAACCATTGACCCACAGTGTGAAGAACTCCTCACAGATGGAAGAAATGTAGTTTATCTGTCCATGGTGTTTTAAAATAGCAGTTTGCTTCATGTGTGTCAGTGCAAGTCATTTGCACAAACAGTAAAGTATGGACAGGGGAGAAATTCAAGGAAAAACCAATATTACATGTTGTGGGCCACCACAAACCACCAGAGCAGCTTCATTACACCTTGGCATCAATTCTACAAGTCACTGGCCATGTACTGGACAGATGGAGCACCATTCCTGTACAGACTATTCAGTGACCTCTCGAGCCCTATGGATGGGGCCATTGTCCTCCTGTTTCTCCACTCATTTTTTCAGGTTTTTCTTTAATTTGTCACCGCTCAGATTTTTGGCCAAGAACCAACAAAAAAGCCTTTTGTGGCTCAAGAAAAATCTGTTTTGCATTTGAGGTGAGATTTAATTTCCTATGAAAATGCATAAGCTATTCTATCTCAATTGTAAATGTGACTTAAGTAGATAAGGGGACATTTAATGTCAATTTCTATAGCTACCAGAGAGGTTTAACATAATGTCAGTACTTATTGTCTAATGAATGATAGCTTGTGTTATTATACTGTCAAGACATGAAAACAGTTGTTGGCAGGGAATGAATCAAGAAGCATCCCTTCACACCAGGTGGTAGATTAACCAAAAGTCAAGACTAAGCAACGTAGGCTACATGGGTGAAACATTCATCTGGACCCATTTCCCTGTGTTTGCAATTGAATTCTGTTGTTTGTAGACACCACCCAACCAATCATGCATGGCTCAGCATGTGTTAGCTTCAAGACTCTGTCTCTGGTTAATAAATCCCCAATAGCTTTTGTACCAGTTTGACATTAAGACATTAAAACTAAGGTCATTTTGGCTCATCCTCACCACACACGTCTAATTTAGGGTTAGATTTTAAGTTTACAATGAAGATGGGGTTATTTTAGATGAAAGTTTAAAGTCAGCATCTTGCGGTTTAGGGTTGTGGAGTGCATATTAATTATCAAAATGTAATACTGGTATTATTGGTCTGCACAGGCTGCTGTTTCCATGCATGGTCTGTACAGCATTTGGTTTATGGGCACACTGGCAGCACAGATACAGACACTCCATAGCTACAGAGACTGTTGAGTGTGCATCAGAGGGAGAATATTATGGGATATTAATTATATAAAACTAAAAGCAATGCAAGGTATGTTATATAGCAAATATTGTTACTGTTGCATTTTCAAAAATCAGCCCTTGTTGGAGCTATAAAGACATCACCAATGAAATGGTTCCCCTCAATAAAGAATGACTGAAATCCTTCCAATCAGGCCAGTTTGCAGTATTTGAATTGGAGAGCATCCAGTGAGCTGGTTTATCTCAATTACATGGGCTGCTTCTGTTGACCAATTGGAAATTGCTTTAAGACAGTTCTATAAATCAGTGCTTTCAGATTATTCCGCATAAATTGTAAATCAATTCATGATCGTGGTTTTAATGTCACGAACATCTAGAAAGGAGGTTATTTTAACTCATCAGATGAGCTTAACATTACTCAACAGTGAAGCAACGAATAGTGAGAGAGTATGCAAAAGATTTCTTCTGCAGCTCTGTTAGCTCTGTGAGGCTGTACACAGTGGTGCTGTAAGCTAAATGTGTACAATGCTAAAATGCTGATGTTTAGTAGGTTGAAGTTTCACCACAATACCATTTTAGTTTAGTGTGTTAGCATACTAACATTTATTAGTACTTTAGTCATGACATTCCACCAACAACCATAAATGTCAACCTCATGGTGGCGCTAGAGGAAAAGTCAGGGGATCACCAAAATCAGCTGTCTTATGCTGCATTCACGCAATGTCAGCAGAATGAGCAAAACTCCTTATTCCTGAGGGTGTTCACGCATTATTCTAAGATGGTCAGTGCTAGTGCTAACTTTATACTCACATCAGATAATTAGTCTACATCAGCTCCATTTGCTGAATGGATTGTGATTGTATTTTTGTTGTAACTGCACATTTCTGTTGACATGTCTGTAGTTCTCACCAAGTGAGAAACATCACTGAGAAATTCCCAATATCTCAGACTTCTCAATACAAGCTAGACGCTAACATGAATGTTGTTTCCCCCCTTGAGTCCTCATAATTATGGTTGAAGAGATATGACATGATTTATTCATCTGGGGACCATGAATGTTTATACAACAGTTCATGGAAATATATCTAATAGTTGTGGACATATTTCATCCTGGCCCAGAGCGGCAGACCAACCGACCAACAGACAGATCGCTACAAATAATTTGTTAAAATATTTGTCATTACTGTGTTGCTTTGCTTTGTCCATCACGTTTGCACATGACTCGTGTCATTTGCATTTGTCCATAGCATCCATCAAACATAATTAAAGGCAAACATTGTTCCACATTAAACAGTGAGGACATTTTGGCACTAATTTAACTTTATGACTCACAATTATTGAGAAAACAACAGTAAAAACCTGAAAAGGGGAACAGCAGCACACAAACAGAACCTCACATACATAAAGGGCTTGCTGAGCATACTACTATTACTACAAAAGTTGAGTCTCAAAAGGGAAATTATTTGGGACTGTTGGACATTTTGAAGTTAAAGAGATATAATATGCAGCTTTGCGGGAAGGTCATCACTCATCTTATAAACGGACAGTCTGGTTTGGTACATTGTCCTTTGGGCCACTGCTATAAATCCATCATAAAAGTTTTTTCCTTGACAGTCTGAATATATAGGCACCGTGCTGAGTTTATTTTCACCACCGTAAGTAAAGCATACAGGGATTACTGGAAGCCTGTGGGCCTGTTCCATGTATTAGTGCGTGTTTGTTGTAACTTTATCCTCGCAGGTCACACTGTATTGTGCAAAAAAATACAGACTTTGCTCACATTTATTCCCATGGCCACACCACAGCCAGGCAATTCCGTCCATAACCCCTTGACCCCCATCAACTCTGCCTTCAGTCCAGTGCCAAATGCTTCAGCTGTCAAATACGTTAGCTGCACAGGCCACACTGGCAGATAGCCAGGTTATCTTCATTTAGTCACTTCTGTTCTTTCCTAATGCTGCTAAGAAACAAAATGATTTGGTTAAGTTCTTGTTGCCTCACAAGGTTTCTTAAACTCTTCTCTCCATACAGTGGGTCAGGTTTCCTGCTATCACATGACTGAAGTGAGGATCTGGATTAACCCGGGGAAACCAGAGCTGAGAACTGGCATGCTTTTCTCACAGAGGCTCCCCAGAGTCCCTCTGCCTCCTCTCTGTGGACTGATTTTTAAAACTGTGTTACATAACAACTTTATTTTCTAATTAACTAAAGCCACACATCATACACAATCCTTTTAATTCAAGACAGCAGAATAAAGGTTATTCGGCTAATGTGGTCTGGAGTGGTTCCATCTTTTTACTGACTCTTGGCCTTTTTAAGTTTCGTGTCACAGTTGTCTGCAAATCAGCTTTTCTTTCCACATGTTTCCAAATTAATTAATTTGTTGATTGATGCACCCAATGCAGAAAGACATGTAATAAAAGTTCAAATAGAAGTTACTGTTTTTAGTATACTGTATGCATGTTTTGTTTGACTGTTTTGAATTTGAACCTTTCAAGAGTTTGTGTGCAGTGTACAGAAAATTATATGCATTCTGTGTGAGTAAATAATGTCGTCAGAACAAATCACAAAGAGTTGAGATGACAATGGTGGCAGTTTTAAGAGATTGGAGGTTAGTGTGTGTCCTGTAGAGCAAACTTAGAGCAAGTGTGACTCTCTTCACAACCTTTAATCTTAAGTTTTTGGCCCTTGATGAAAATCTTTGCATCAGCTGTCCTTCCTTATACATTTTCACTTTGGCAAAAGAGTCTCATTTAAGTCAGTAATCTGCAATATTCTTACTTTTTTGACTTTAGTGATAGCTTTGGTCATACAGTACTGTAAACAGTCGAACAAATGATAATAATAATGTAGCTCTTTCAGTCTTCCCTGCTTTTGCATCGGTAAAGATAAAATACAATACTTCTTGGGCACTAGAGGTTTCCCCACACAGACCAATCCAAAGGCTGAGAGGATTGAAAGTAACATCACTAAAAGCCATGCTGAAGACTCTGTGAGGCTGTACTGAGGTGCAGTGGTGCTTGAAGCAAAATGCAAATACCAGCATGCTATTGTGCTCATAGTGACAGTGCTAACATTCTGATGTTTAGCAAGTCACCATCTTAGATGGGTGTATTCATAATTAAGTAACTATTTTGACATGAACCATTATCTCTATCTAAACCTAGCCAAACTTTGACCAGAGCATTTTCATGTCATAAAACCAGATTTACGTTTCAACACCAATTTGTAATGATTTAGGAAGTCACAGAGAAATGTTGTTGTCGTGATGATAGAGCTAAAAATGCCTCTTTGTGTTGTTCTGAAGAGCATGGACAAACTACATATAGTATGGTCTAATTTGGAGGACATGCTGACTAAAGTACTGGACAAATTCAACCTCAGACTTGAAGGTGGTGAAGCATGAAAAGACAGAGGATCACTACAGTTGTTGCACCATTATTCATCCTGTGAAGGACATGAATGTGCATACTGTATCAAATTTCATGGCAATTCATGCAATAGTTGATCAAAATATGTCAACTTCATGGTGGCAACAGAGGTAAAACCAGAAAATAAATCACCAAATAATCACCAATAATCATCAGAAAGATACATCATCTGGGGACATAAATAAACTGGCATTAGGCCTTCCACAGAAATAATTCCAATAATTCCCTAGGAGAATTTTTCTCATCAGTTAGTATGAATAAGATATAGCTTAGGAGTTACCAACATAGCTCAAGTGTTACAATACACGGACAGTGTTCCATAATCTCATTTTGGGTACATAAAATGAACAGGTACAAAGTGAACCCTAGCTCCACATCAAAACAAGTAATGTGACATATGTTTAGAACAGTGAAATACTTGTTTTTGTGTTATATGATCCTTTAAATTTGACGTGTCAGAATGGGAATCTGACACCTGATATGCCAGATGATTGGAGTGGAAAGAGAAACCATTCTAGTTCCAGTAGCCCCCTCATAAAGCAAAGGAGCAACTGATTATGACAATATTTAGACTGGAACATCACTGGTCTGCGCTGGTCTAATCCCTCCTCAAATATTTTGAGCAACTGGTCACCAGTGCAAAAATAAAGTCTGACTCCACAGTGTTAGACTGAGAAATAAAAGCAGACTGCCCATCTGCTGCTGTGATAAAGGAAAAGTGCTAACAGCAGCAGACTCTGTTTATTCTGTACTACACAGTGATTCTGGGGTTTATCCCTCCACCTCCTTCTCCTCCTCAAAATAAACTCCTCTTTCTCAACAGCAGTCAGCTTTCCCTCACACTGTGGGAACCTGTTATTAGGATTTCTCCTGTCTGGTTCACTGAAGGGCAGTAAGCACTCTGATATCTACTGTATAAGCAGAAGCTGCTAGTAGCTGTGTTTTTTTAATTTTGAACAAAAACCATCACGTTAACAAAAATGAGTAAGTAAGTAAAAGTAGCATAAATCCATATAAAACTACTCTGTTGCAGATAAAGGGGCTATATTCCAAGTCCTATTTCTGTAAATGTACAGACATTTTATCAGTTCATTTATCAAACCAGTGTTTCATATTATTACAACATATATCTAATTAATATGACTTGTGCACTGACATATAAGCAACACTTTACTGTTACAGTTAGTGGAGTTGGAGCTGTTATATGTTTTGTATGTAAACTTGTATGAAGTATAATGTATAAAGTACCAAAAAAGGAAATATTCAAGTACAGCACAAGTACTTCAGAACTGCACTGTACTTAAATACAGTATTTGAGTAAAAGTACATCATTACTTTTCCATCACTGACTAAACTGCATCTGTAGCAAGGAGGTTAGTGGGTAGGAGGAGCTTTTTTCCATGTTAGGTTCATGGAAAACTACTCATACAGGTAATGGATGCTGGAAAGGAGTCTGTAACTATCTAGCTGCAATAGAGCCCATCCACATGGCACTTCACCTGATGGTGTGAACCAAGTCATTTCATTTGGGAACAGAAAAGAACATGCAAACAAGAAAATTGCAAATAAAGGAAGTTTTAAGAGTTACACAACACACTCATGGTCAACTTTGGAAATCATGTAAAATTCTCACAAAGACCCTAGAAAAACTCACCTCTTACCATTAAAAAAACAAACATTACCACTGGTGGTTTTATCAGATTAACTGCAGACTACACACACCTGCTCTACAGACCCAGTCAGAGTTTAAACAGCTCGTTATGGGATTGTTTTTTACCATGTGTTATGCTTACTACACCCGCCAGTGCCTTTAAGAGCGTGTGCGCGCGGATTGCTCCATGCGTCGTGCCACTGGTGTGTGTAACCGGTGTTGCGCCTGAGGCACGCTGTGTCATAATTCCCCTCAGAACTCTAACAAAATCACCTCAATCTGCTTCTTATTCTTATTCAACAGTGACCCACATATCAGAGTCATTCCCAGATTGTTCAAATGAATGAAGTGTTTCTACAGTACCTGGCCAGATCCAAAAACGAGTCAGTGGTCTCCTTGTTGCTGCTGACGCTCTCCAGCCCCAGGCTGTTGGTGTTCAGAGCTCCCGCACCCACGCCGGGTTTAATGATGAAAGCCAGGGCCACCCCGATCCCCGAGGCGATCAGCGTGGTCACCAGAAAGTAGGCGACTGCGATGCCACCCAGCTTGCCCAGGGAACGTGTGTCTAGGCTGGCGGCGCCGGAAATAAGGCTGCAGACGACCAGGGGTAGGATGATCATTTTCAGCATCCGAAGTAGCATCTCTCCGGGGAAGGCGAAGTAGGTCATCTGCGCTTTGGTCAGGTTCATGTTGCGGACCATCATGCCGAGCCCGACGCCCACCAGCACCCCGGACACCGTCATGATCACCAGCAGGTTCTTTCTCAGAAACTCCATCAGCTTCTCCAAGAAGCTTTTCTGTGCGCCTTTCTCCAGGATCCTGTCGGTGGAGGCCGAGCTGGGCATGGCGTGCCCGTTGATCTCGCTCTTTTTCTCCATCTTTTTTCTCTTCGGAGCAGCGTGGGAAGCTAAGTCCTGTTACAAGCAGCGTGGGTTGGATGCACACATACGTTTGGCGCACGCACTCTGCTGTGTGAAGGCTGGTCCGGTGTGCAGGCTGAGCGCAGGGCAGAGGCAGAGCCAATGGAGAAGGAGCGACGACACAAAGAGCCAGTGGAACATGCGCACAAATGCCGGCACTTTATACTGAGAGCAAATGATGCAAGAGCAGGGGAGATTGCCAGGGTCTCTGGCAATGTGGCATACTTCTCTCTGCTGAATAAAGAGCAGATGGTGTGTATGATTGCAATACAAGAAGAAAGGGACTTCCCAAAAACTGTGCCCTCTTCTGTTTGATTTCTTCTTCTTATCTCTCCATCTTTTTATATGTTATACTTGCAGTTAACAGAAAGACAAGTATTCTCTCCCAAACTGTATCCCCACTACTCTTTGAGTAACCCTGTTGCATCAGTTATATAATGTACGTGTAATGGAAAGAGGACTCTGACAGGCTCTAATGTTTTTCAAGACAAATAACCCATTTGTTTCAGTGATTTGGTTTATCTGATCTCCTCTTGGTTTTCTTTGCCCACAAGTGTTCCAGATTAACAACATTCATCTTTTCACATTCACCAACCATTGTCAACGCTTTGGTATGATGATTATATTAAGCGTGATGCTTTTGTAAACCTGTCAGGCCTTTTCAATACATCTGCAGTCATTTCGAACACTGGTCTCAGCAGCACCCATGGCCAACATTAAAATCCGACTGCTAGTAAGAAGAGTCATGGGTTAGGGTACTACTGGCAAAATGATGTGTAAGAAACCTACACAGAACAAGGGTTAATTAAATGCAATCACATTTTTCAAAATAGAAAAATGCACTTAAACAAAGAAACGTTTTACAAACATTTAATACTCCATATGAGATGGGATTTGGACCTCAAGTAAGTGGCCTATCAGACTGTCAAACATGAGAGTGATGGATGGAAAGTAGGGGCCTGTCAGCACCATGGTCAGCGCTCTGTGCCGCCTGTGGGGCGCTATTACTCGCCCGTTTTCACACACTCTTCGTTATTTAAGAACAAGGTTCGTTTGAACGGAATAACAGCACTGAAAGACAGAAGCTGGTCACATAAAGTAATGGTCATTTTAGACAGCAGTTCAAACGGATGCTCTTCTTTTCGAGGTGGGACTATGTTGCACATCGTGGCCTTTAGATTTGCTGTGACATTTGAATCCTCGTTGTACCTCTGTGATTTAACCAAGAGATGGCGCCATGATTAAAGCTATTGTGTAAGTATTGACACACGGCAGAAAAAGATGAACTGTAGAAGGGCATGAGTGCTACATTTGTTTGTTTTTTTTACTTTTTGTAAGAAATATGCTGCACAAATAAATGATTATTACTGTAATAATAATGTATTTTATTATAACTAATAAACCCTTAATGGATAAGCAGTATAGATAATGGATGAATAAATGAATAAAATGAATTAAAATGTATCTTCTGTGAACCCCAAAAGCGACAAAAGGCAGTAAAAGATTAAGGGATGAGTCAAGAGGTTTAATTAGTTTAGTTGACCTTGCACAACACAACCATTGCGCCAGAGTTAGCTATGTAGCTAATTTGCATCTGTTATCCCTGGGCAATACAATAAAACAATTAACAGCAAACAGTACATCTTGCATAAAACGTCATAAAATATACATTACATAGACTCAATGCTGGGAAAAAGTTGGCTCCATACAAAGGTTTAGATAGGTGTTCACATGACTAATTTGTCTTGAGCCATTTCTGCAAAACAAAGAAAACTGTAAAAGTAAAATAATTAAACTTTTGAATGATGGTACAGTGATGGTAGCTCCTTGGTTTTTTATCAAGAATTTTCACAGATTGTATGTAAAGAGTGTATAATTGTTTTAGCAATGTCACACATACCTGGGAGAAAATAACTGCATGAGAGTTTAGCAGCAGTTAGAGGCAGTTGGTGTCTAATATGTCTAAAATGTATGGCAAATCAAAGGCAGGTTTTTAATGTATAAGTAGTATACTTTAAAAATGATAATATAATATAATTGGTCCAAAGATCGATCCCTGTGGAACTCTTATGGTACGGTCAGAAAAAGATGAACATGTATCATCTATTCTTGTACCCTGTTTTTACTCTAACTTTAGGTATGACTCCATCCATGTCAATTAGTAGAGAAATTGAATTTTGACAGTTTGGATAAAAGAATATTAAGTCCTACATTATCAAAATCCTTTTTAAAGTGAAGGAAAACAGCACCAGCAACCCCTCCCTTATCAAGACTGGATGTAATTTGTTCAGTAAAATAGTCATTTGCTGTCTCTGTATAAGGATATTTCCTGAATGCAAACTGCATAGTATGTAATGGCCATGCTTTAGATGGGCTATTAATTGACCATAAATTATTATTTTAGTTACTTTTGAAATAACTGAGAGAATACTGATAGGTCTGTAATTGATTACATTGGTTGGATCCTCAGCCTTGAAAATAGTGGTTATCAATGCTGATTTCCAGGCATTTGGAAAAAGGCATTGTTTTACTGATAAATTTACAAGATGAGATATAGGAATACAGAGGATACTTTGCACTTCTTTACATATCCAGGCTCACAGTCACAGTATCTTTGGCCTTGGTGCTGCTTTTAAGATGGCTCACGATTTTGGTTATGGAGGATTCTGACATTTCAGAGATGTTAAAAACAGGGAGATTATAATCTGGTGGTATGCTGACCTGACTTCTTGAGCCAAAATCTCTGATATAGAACTGAATCTATAAAATATTTAAAGATGAACTCTACTGATTTTACACATCAAATTCTGTTTTACATGCTTATTATTTATTGGTTGTAATATGTTATATTTTTTGAATGTTTGATAACCTTTTCATGAATTTTGTTGTTTTGTTGGGGGTTCCATACATGGTCATTATATGGGGATATAAAAACATTAGTGGGCTTTGTAACATACTGAAATATAAAGTTTTAGAGAGAAACTGACAGGCAATAAAATTAGCAGAGCATTTTATAAAAGAATACTCAAAGGACTGTCATGTTTTAATAAGTATGTTTATACAATAAAATGAGAAGCAGTACCTAGACATCAGACAGTAAGAGAAGCAGCCCTCTGTCTCATTGCCTCTGTTGCTGACTGTCATCTGTGTTGTCCTCAGTGACCTTAGCTCTGCTGTTGCTAAGTTGAGCTAAACTTTCCCTCCCTCCACCAATAGAGACAGACTGTCCCCCTTCCCCTCACAGCTGTGTGGCCTGAATGCTGGAAATAACCCCGGCCTGCGGATCAGGAGTTGTGGCTGTTTAACAGTGGCGAATGTTGGCCTTGTGCCGCTGTAAACTAGAAGAAAAAAAACAAAAACAGTGGAAGACACAGGCTGAGCCTTGTAACAGAACAGAACAGCCACTGAAAAGGGCTGGTACCAACATTTTATTAAAGATCAAATCTGATCCAGTCAATGTCATTTATCCTAATGTAATGGATGGGATACATCACTACAAAAACATTATCCTTGTTTTCTATAGAGACAATTGAACTTGGACTGATTCAACTAAAACATTTTGATCAGATGCCACAACTTGTACTTACTCTTCCAGTTTCCAGGATGAACCCATGCAACACAACATACAACATATGAGAATTTAAACATGACTCAAAGCTGTAAAGTGTGCAAATGAACAATAAGCAGTAAAACATTATCACTATTCATTATTAGCATTTTATTATTATTTGAATATAAGAACAAATATTAAGCTTTATACCTTTCCTTTAATAAGCTAGCTAACTATTAGCTTTGCTTTAGCTAATGCTTATTATAGGTTTTTAGTTTAGTTTGATTATGAGAAAGAAGACATTACATCATCATCTACAAAATTTGGATACTTCTGGTAGTATACTTCCATGAAGAACACTATGCACTTCCTTGTGTACTGTGTGAATTTCCCCAGGGTACTGTTGTGTCAAATCGAGCGCGGCCAGCAATTGATTGTTAGCTAGCTATAGTTTGTATTTGCGTTAACATGAACGACTTGATGCAGCGTTCAGTGGTCCAGTTGACTCCAGACCCCCTGTCATTGGTCCAGTTGACTTCAGCTCCAGTCATCCCATTGGTGGTTAGGCCAACACCAGCTCTTGATCTACAGTCAGGGCTCCACAGACTACCACACTGTCATTAATTTGGTGGATATGGAATAGCCTAAGTACTGTTACATCCCTCAGCCTGGAGACATTTCCTTCTAAAAGACAGAGTTACTTATCTTTCTTAAAACCAGCCATAGAGCCTTGAATAGAATCAGATGATTGTATGTGTTTCCTGTGCAAATCAGTTTGTTCTGAGAACAAATAGGAGTCTGCAAAAGTCAGTTTGTGTGGGTAAAGGACAGTCCTCTGGGCACGTCGTGATCCTCCATATTCACTTTCTTGTAAACATGTCCACATTCCTCCGAATATGCAGGATTAGCACATTTACACACAAACCCAAATATACTCTCTCTTCTACCCACATGCATACAACTTGTATAACTGCAGTTTTCTACTTAATCTGTCTCACATACTTAAAGTGTTAACTATGTACATTGGGACCAAGAGAGTTCACTTTTGCAATTTCCATCAAGAAGAAGAAAGCGACATAAGTCATACAAAGTCTGCTCGAATTGGGGTTATAAATTAAATCCATTTATCCCAAATTTGGTAAAATTTTACCTTTTGGATTCTTAAAGAATAGGTCAGCTTTACAATTTTGAATATTTCCAAAATTATTCCGTGCCAATCCTCCATTGCAGGTGGTGATGGATTTAACCACTTCTTAGTAATAGATTTTTTACTTGTGGCCAGAAGGGCCTGAAGCAGCTTTATGGCCCTCCTTAGTTTCAAGCACGCAACATGACCCAGATACAAATTTTCAAAGTTCAGGGGTATTTGAATCCTGAAAACCGTCTCTAGTGTGTTGTGAATGCCACTCCAATACTCCAATTTAGAGTTGAGCTGGAGGCTGATTTCAGAATTTTGTAGAATGTTGATTCAGCTGCTGATAAGTCTGTGGTTCAGCATTTTTGATTGAAATAGTCACGAATTTGGAGGAATCTGATCTGACTGAAAAATCATTTTGTTCTACATCATGTTTGGCCTGCAAGAACTGAAAGCTTTGTATTGTGCCTTTGTGTGTGAACGAGAGGTAGGTTGTAATCCCACCCCTCTCTTTTCCTAGCTGTAAAATAGTGAATCGGATGCTTGGTTTCTTTCCCTGTCAGATGAAACAAGAAACCCACTTATCCCATTCTCTGAATTGGCTGTTGCTGACTTCTACTGGCAGAGTCCGAAAAATGTATTAGAATCGTGGGAGGATATTCATTTTGACTGCACTTATTCTTGAATTTAAATTTAAAAAGGGGATGAGTTTCCAACTATGCATATCTGCTTTTATTTTTGAGAATACTGGTCCATAATTTGCCTGTGATATTTTTGAGAGATCTTTATTCCTAAGTGTCTTATTGAATTGGCTTCCCATTTGAGATTATATTTGTCCTGTAAATTTCTTGGGGCACTACAATTTAAAGCCATGACCTGTGTTTTCAGAATGTTATAGCCTGACATTTTCCCAAAATCATCCAGTAGTGTCATCAGTCCTATAAATGATTTCCCAGGCTCCTCCAGGAATACCAAAACATCATCAGCAAACATCGCTACCTTCTGTGCAGTCCCTGCCATGGTAATGGCTTTGACAACTTCAATTTGTCTTATCAATTGGCCTAGGGGTTCAATAAATAAAGCGAAGAGGAGAGGGGAAATCGGACATACCTGTCTCGTTCCCCTCTCCAGGGTTAGGGTTAGGTTAGCAAGAAGGAGTGGATGAATCCAGTTTGATCTAAATGGATGAGATCTGGTAAAAGATTTTCTAGTCTGCAAGCTAAAATGGATGTAAATAATTTGTAATCTAGATTAAGAACACTGATAGGTCGATAATTACCATACTCCTGTTTATCTTTGTCCTCTTTGGGAATGACTGAGATGAGTGCTTGCCTCTAGGAGGGTGGTATTTCTCCTTTCTGTAAGACCCAATTAAATGTGTTAAGCAGTAGTGGGAATAGTTCTGGTTTAAAGGACTTGTACCCCAGCCTTTAATTTAGAAATAGCCAAATTCAATCCGTTGACTGATATCAGTTGCACTAAGTTTTCATTTTGTGAGGTTGTGAGTGTAGGTAAATTTAGGGAGCTCAAAAAAGTGTCAATTTGGGTTTCATCAGAGGCTTGGGGTTGAGATTATAATGTCCTGTAAAATGTTTCAAAGCACTAATCTATTTTCAACAACCTTTGTTTTCGGGTTCTTTATTTTATAAATTGTGTTATCCACTTGCTGTTTACGTAGCTTGTATGCTAGAAGTTTTGCTGATTTTCCTCCGACTTCATAGTTCTTTTGTTTCAGAAAGACAATTTTTTTTCTGGCTTTCTTGTGTGTATATGTCGTCAGTTTCACTCTGTAGTTTTTTTATTTCCTCTTTCAAAGCTGAGCTTATTTTTTTACTGTCAGCAACTTGTAGCTGTTTTAATTTTCTCTGAAGGTCTGCCAATCTTTGTCCCTGAAGTTTCTTAATATATGTAGTAATGGATATAATTTTCCCTACAGCCTTCAGTGTGTCCCACAGGATTACAGGTGATACCTCCCTGGAGTCATTAAGGTCTAAATAATCTTCATTTTCCCCCTTTAAATTCTCCCTTATTATTGGATTGTTGAGTATATTTGAGTTTAATATCCATAACTCTTGTTTTCCCTTGTAGTATTAGGGACATAGAAATCAGGCTATCATTTGACAGGTCAATTGTCTAGTTTATATCGCAATGACAAATCTCCCATCCTCATCCTGAATTTCAGATATGTGTTCGTAGTTTAGTGTATTTGATATAAGAGTGGCAACTCCTCTCTTGTGGCCTGACTTATATGAGGAGGAGAATACATGTTGGAAACCCATCCTTTTTACTTTCACGTGTTCGGTTTGACTCGTGTGTTTCCTGGAGAAAAGCTATCTGAGCTTTTTCTTTTTTAATTTCAACAGAAATTTACTTCTTTTAATTGGATTTAATACCCCATTCACATTAAAGGAAATTATTTTCACAGACTCTCCTTGCATTTTGTCCTAATTAAACTCACGTAGTCGTTTTTCCTTTCTAGCTCAAAAGTAAGCAGTCCCTTCATAGCAAAAAACAAAACCGAAGAATATAGCTAGAACAAATATTGTGAACATGTAACATGTTTACCTCTGCCGAGACTTCCAAATTTAGGGCCTGTTCACTGCCCTGCTTTAGGCCTGAGGGATAACCTCTATTTACAAACTGGATTAGGGGGCCCTCTACTGTGATAACAGCCATAAGTTCTTTCCTTTCCATTTTATGTTTCCACCATGTCATTATGAATTAAATCATCATACATACACCATCATAAATATTTGTTATTATTAACAACCTGGGCCAGATCTTTTCAGACATTGTTTTCGGTTTCCAAATTAACCTGTGTCCTCTGTGCGTGTCTGAATACTTGCAGCTTTTCCTTATAGCCTGGTAGTGCTTTGCTGGCCTGAGTTGTGCGCCGCGGCCGTGCTGACTGCCATGACCACCGCTGAATCCTCTCCAGGAGTGATTTCAGTTGGGTGATTACTTTCACTGGGAATCCTTGTCTCGCTAGGTCCACCGTTGACTCCTCCACCGTCTCATAAGTTGTTGTCACGTCTTCATAGAAGCTCCTTCGGGGACGCCATATATTCTCACATTTTCTCTCCTTGAGCGCCCTTCTTGGTCTGTAAACTTTGCCTGGAGCTGCTCTTGTATTCTTAGCATTTCTGTTAATACCTCTTCAGCGTTTTGGAGCCTCTCCTCATTCCCCACAATTCTCACTTCAGCTTGTCTAACCTCGAGTTGGTCTTTGCAATCTCTCCTTTGATATCTTTGAGCTGTTGTTTGTTGTCTTGCCTGAAGTCACGTATATCTCAGAGGATCAAGGTCAGGTTCACCCGCTCTTCTCTGTCCATTCACCATCGTCGTGGCTAATCATGGGGGAGCTAGCACTAGATCCTTCAGGTTGCTGCACTTCGCCATCTTTGTCAGCATTCTGAGCAGTTTGTTTTCTATTTGGGTTTTTAGGCAGCATCCTCACCCTCTTCTAGATATTTCAGGTATAGACTAACACTTCTGTAATTCTAACTTTGGGGCGGTTTTATTTCGCTTTGGTCAGGAGGCCTCTGCCTAAGCTGCCATCGCATGGTGACCCGGAAGTCCCTTGGTAGTGAATGTACATGAGTGCAGCCTGTGTGTGGAGAAAGGGCTGTTGCTAATATTGAGAACAATTTGTGCTTTCTCTGGGATTACGGGTTTTTTTATACTTATGCTGTCTGATTCCAGTGTTTTTACCCTGAGTATATCTAGATTTCACAGTTTTTAGGCCAAAATAAACACAATTAACAGAATACTTCGGAACACATGTAAGTTCAAAACAGGTAACTTTATTAAGGTTTAGCAGGCAAAAGCAGGCAAGGACGAATAGTAGGTGAAGTCTGTAGAACTCATAGCAATAAAGATTGTTGCGCTGTATTGTATTTCTACACACATTTTTTCTCTTTATATTAAATAGGATTTAATTTCACTATTCAGTTTGAAATTATAATCAATTTTTGAGGTATTTTCATACATTTTTAGAAACACCGAAACATTTTTTCAGAGCTATTTTCATTGTGATTTTGTTTTAAAGCATCCATGTAATTTCAATAAATCATCAAATACTATATATTGCGGTAATGAAAAAGTGTATTGGTTATGAACAACAATGTTTCACTAGCAAAGACTGATAATGAACAGTGCAATACATTTAGGATGACCTAAGATTTTTCCAGAGCTACAGAGAAGAGCAGAACAGAGCAGAGCATAAAGACTCTTAGCTGAGTACAGGGCACATTTGGAATCTGTGACTGCAGCCAAGGGAGGTGTTACCAAGTACTGACAGACAGGGTGCCAAAGTCTTTGCACATGCCACACTCGTTTTTGTTTTTTGTTTGTTTGTTTTTAATTTGACAAATATATAGTAATTAAGTTACATCTTCACCCTGCTGAGGTTATGTTAATTTCTTTTCACTTAGAGATTCAGCAAAATGTACCAGGGGTGCCCAAGCTTCTGCATATAACTGTATTCTAGATTTGCCCACGTATCTCAAGTGACAACAGTGTCAACACAAAATTGAAATAGTTTTCTTCACTTCACCAGATCTCTGCTCGCTTTGACAGGAGCCAGCAGGGGCTTCAAACCCCAGAGTCGAGGAACACCACCACTGCATGTACCTGGTGAGGAAAGATCAACTATAGGCATGTTGAGGAGGATGGAAGGGTTTGAGGGTTTTCACGCTTTAGCTCACCATTTTCCTTTTCATAATGAACCAACCCATGATAAGAGGTGTCATTACATGGCAGGTTTGTTGCACTTACTCTCAGCTGCTATGGTTTGGAGTAATTTGCCTCCCTGGAACAGATCAGGACACCCCTTGCCACCTCCCTCCTAGGAGCAGTGTGGTTGACCACCTTCAGCTCAGACATAAACAGCTTGACCGATGAACAAATAGGAGACTGCCTTTCCCACTCTGTGTTTCCCCAGAGTCTAGTTTGACCAATTGGCTCTTTTGGTGGGAAATGTGGAAGACTGGAGTTTGAGGACTAGAGAACACTGGGTCAGGAAGGATCTGCAGTCTCCTGGCTCCCCAGAGTACCATTCAGGTGGTGATAAGCAGGGTGCAGAAGTGGAAACCTGTGAAGAAGGAGTGGAAACTGGAGACACAGCAGGAAGAGTCTGGGTTTAGACAGTCAGTTGCTGGACCATCTTGTTAATGGACACCAGGATTCACTCATGGCAGATGGAAGCCTTCTGGAGCCCACCAGGTAGATAGGTGAGTTGCTGCTCATTGCAGGGAATGGCATCAGCCTGAGCTTCGAGCTCCTTGTGAACAGGAACTGAGTTGGCTAAGTCCATACTGGCTAGGTTGTATTGTCACGGCTCAGGTTTGAGACGACTCAGTTGAGTGACTAGTACCATGTTCTAAGGAACATGTGAACATAAATATGCCAAAAGAACCAAAACTAAGATTATCCTATGGCACAACACTCTGGGCATCATTTATGAAAACTCTTCGGGGTGGAAGGAATATAACTTGTTATCAGATGTGGTGAACATCTGAAAAAAACTTTTGCAGTGGCTAAACTTTCAAATGCGATACTTTGATTGTAACCAGGTCTGCATTAAAAGGTGATCATAAACCCATTTTAAAACAACATTCTTAATTGTACCTTCCAATTGTGTGACTTTATGGTTATATTTTCATATCACTGTGATATAATTCTCAATGCAAGATTCACTTGCTTGTCACTTCTGAAGCAGCGCATACGGTGTATACAACCACCTCTTATCATGTGACAGTGATTCCATGATAACAAACTAAACCATCTCAGTGAAACCTGAGAAATGCCATCCACTGAGCAAAGCCACAAGATGTGGCTGACAGCTTTAAAAACACCAAGAACATACTACGTTGATGATTTTTTGCCAAACTGCTGCATCCAAGGTCAAGAGTGAACCTTCAACCTCAAGATATAACTTCCCCCACCATGTCTTCACACATCCACTGTGAGATAATCCAATTCACTTTGTTGCTTTTATCACACTCTGGCTTTAGCAGTGCCTCATGTTCAGGGTGGAAGAATAGTTTTTGGGACTTTTATATACCCATTGAAAAACACAATATATAAATGGTATCAGTTAAATTTAGAATTTCCCCCATGACAGCTCAGCATGTGATATGGAACTTCTTTTACATGATAAAATGGAAAATGGTCGAACGCTACCGTAAAATCAAAAGAGTGGACCTTGAGATAAATTTCAGCAATTATTAAAAGCACAAACTAGTCTACCCGTAGCTAATTATATAAATATGAACATCAATGACCTTATATACATGCATGTATATTAGAAAGTGAGGAGACACAAGACAATCTCTTTTTACAGTTTATTGTATATATATATTTATACATATATATATAAAACTACAAAAGTAAGACTGTTTCAAATATTCATAGACAGCTGTCCATTTATCTTGTGTGTGTGTGTTTATAAATCTATATCTATATAGATATAGATTTATACATACACACATATATATCTTATCTACAGTCCACATTTGGATCCTAATACAGTGATCAGCTGATAGTTTCTCTCTCTGTGTGTGTTCTATTGCATAGAAAAAGGCACAGCTCTGAGGTCTGTGTAAAATACAGCCTTCATAGAGGGAATCAGCCTCGACTGCAGTCAGTCTTTCCCGGCAAATCGAACTGCTGCACGCTCAGACAGCGCTAAAACAGATTCGTTAACAAACACTGATCAAAAAAGTCTCAGGAGCTCGAATGTTGTTCATACTATGTACATTACTTTTGGCATTGAAGCGTCTATGACAGGCTTTGGAGTCTTGACATCTGAAGGTTGGAGACGGGTTTTTGAGTATTGCTGCATGAACTGTTCGCCTTCAACTGGAAAATGATGAACAAAAGAGTACAAAAGATGTAAAAAGTTGTGGCCGCCGACCCACAAAAATCAATAACATAGCAACAAACAAAACAAATAAACAAGATAATATAACTACCTATGTATATAAAAAATGGCTTCCACCCATAATTCCACACTCAGATACATTCCTATCTGAAGTACATTCCTACCACACATTCTGTACACGCATTTACAATCCAAATGTTCACTTCATATCCAAAATAAATATATTTACACAGAGAAAACAAAACAATATGAATAAATAACTTCATTGACAAAAAACAAGCACTCCAAAAGTCAAACATAGTGAAAGAAACAAGACACAGTCATCTTCAAACTGTATTAGTTGGTGCTGCTATCTGCTCGGCTCACACTCTGTTTTGAATTCAGTTACAATGCAGTTCATTTCCATACTAGCTGAGGTCAAATGCACTCTGGAAAATTACTGATCTTCCATTGGAACAAGTTTAAAAATCACTCCGGCCTCACTGCTCTTGGCTAACACAGTAAGATGAGTCAGAGTGTAATGCAGATAACGCATTTTGTCCCATTAACAGCTACTGAGTACCATCAGTTAGGACCTCTGCTAGAAATACCATTAACATACCATTTTACACCATGGAAAGGCTGTGTTCACAGACACAGAGGTGTATACAGTTTCTTGTGTTATTTGTTATTTAACAAATTCTGAGGGAAAAGTCCACCCTAAATTATTTCCAACACCTGTTGGTGAAGTGCCCTGGATTTCTGGATCATTGTGGTGTCTATAGCATCTTTCTCTTATGCTGCTGAGAATAGCTACACAAATGTAGATGATATGTATAATGTCAATATACAATGTTTGGTAAAAGAAAAGGTTAAAAAGATCATTATAACTGCACTCATCAATATCTTATATATCATCACTGGATCAAATTATTATGCACAATGTGTAAGGTGTTGTTTGTGGTGTAAAACTTTCAATTTCTCTCCTTCTATGGAACGTTTTAGTTTTATTTTAACTCATCATTCATTTGGCCCACTACTCTGCTCTCATCTGCAGCAGGCAGTAGCTTTCAGTGAAAAAGCTCTGATAAAAACCACTACCTGCCAAACAAAAAACAGTGGAACATTTATGTACCAGAGTGTTTTCTTCAGGAGCTGGTACTGATATTCAACAATTAAATGATCCAGTTTCACAAAAAGTGACCTCAAGGCAATTACAGCACTTGACCACGTAACAAGTTCTGAAATGTACTGAATATTAATGAGTAAAAGTACCCCAGGGTAGTCATTTCTTTAAATATTTGAGCCCATTTGTTAAAATCTGGTTACACTGTTACTACTGTAAAAGAAGCAGGGAAATCAGTGGCCAACTCATGGTCTATCTAAATATTTTAGCAAAAGGCATGTTCTAACTTTTTATTTTGTTGCATCAACTCTTAAAAACAAGTCATGTATCTGCACTTAAGCTTAAATCTGTACTACGTTGTGGTTCTGCAGTTTGACTTTGAAAAGAACATTGCTATGTCTGTGAAATGCAAACGCCTGTGTCCACTGCAGGCCTTTTCTAACAATCAAAATACAGTTATCATGGTGCCAATATGTTGGTCCATTTCAGAATGGGTTATGTCCCATGGATAAATATGTGACACTGATATACACACACAAAAAAAAATCCTTGCAAAAGCTGTGGCTGGAGATCCATTCCTTCTAAATGAAGGTCAGCAGTCTGAGAGGGTAGACTGAGAATGATTTTCAGCTTTTTGCATCTACTGCACAAACTCTTCTGTGCATTCTTATCTCGTTTCACATGGAGCACCACAGTTAATAGCTAGATTGGTGTATGAAGAGGACTTTACATTTTTAAATTCAACTGATGGCACACATAACGTATAAAAGGCTCAACTGTGGACACAGCATTTGACTGACAAATGAAAAATTTATTCCATTTAAGTGTAGTCTGCTGGGATACAAAACATGTGGACCTTAGGACTCCTCATGAGACCCTATCTTAGATGCTACCCTTAACCATCACATTTTGAATTTTTGTAGCAAAATCATGCATAGTGGCCTGTGAGAGTGGGTAGTGTTTTAACACAAATGAGTCTTTTGCATGGTTGTGATCAGATTAACGCAATGGTTTGAGTTTCTTACTTCAGTGAAATACACATTCAAATTATTTACCAGACAAATTTGGCCCTCCAGCTATCAGATGTGTTTTAAACATCCATGAGCTTTGGGTTAACCTCAAAACTGTACTGCACAATGTACAGAAGTAGGCAGAGCTCTGAGATTTGGCATCTAGGGCCCCTATTCTAAACACAAGTAAACATACTCTGCAAATATGGGATGTGTGTAATACTGTGCTGTAATTTGTCTGTCACTCATGTTGCTAATTCTGTATGAACCGAACCAGAAGACATTTCTACAAAAATATTCAGTTTTCTTTGTGTGATTCTGAGAAATTCTATGGAGCCACGCTGGTGCCACAATGACTTTCCCTGCAATCTGTGATAGCTGTTTCAAGTCCAAATTTAACGTGTTTAAAACCCAAAGTCTGTGCTTAGGTTGGACTTTTCAGATTATCTACATCCGACTGGGAAGCAAAAGTTGGTGCTGGCACTGTTGCCACTTCCAATGTAAACACATCTAGCTTTCCTGTGGGTGTATCTCATTTGAATTCTGCTGTAACTGAAGCATGATAACAAGCACATACTTTACATGACCAAGCTCATGTAAAATAGCATCCAGCACAGTTATATGTGCCTGCCAATAAGGAAAGAAAGCAAAAAAAAAAAAAAAAAAAAAAAAAGTCCTGAACTGAATTCATAGACATGATGTGTACAAGAACAGACATTTCCTACTAGCTAAAGAGTTAAACAAACAACTAGGTGATGTGTTTTGGAGCTATTCCCAAAGCATAATTATATAGCTAAGCTAATATGTAATGTAGCACACTGGTAAAACAATGCATTTCTCATAAAACCTTTTTATGCTTGCTTAACAAATAAAACATAGCATCTGTAATAAGATAAAGATTAAATAATTATTATTTGATCTTAACAAATTACCTTATTTAATTATAGTTTTAATACAATACAATAAATTAAAAAAAAACACTGAGGAGTGACCTCTCTAGGCTGTTAAAGTGAAAAGAACTAGTAAAAAAAAAAAAAAAAATACTGTAAAAAACAGGAATTGAATAAGTGGTCATTTTGAAAGGCACTCATTTGCTAAAAGCCATGAATTCAGTGTGTGTGTGTGTGTATATGTGTGTTTTGTGTATGCATGTTATGTAATGTTATATTTATGTGTGTTCAATTGTATTTCTTTACCTGTGAGAGGTAGAAGTCCTCACAAGGATATAATGATCGCAAAATCCTCCAGAATGAGGACAATTTGCCGGTCCTCCTTTTTTTTCTATTTACAGTTACTCCTTGGGGTTAAGGCTTAGGTTCAGGTTAAAGATTAGAACTAGGATTAGGTTTAAATTAGGGTTAGGGAATGAATGGAGTCAATGGAGGTCCTCACAAGTATAGAAATACAAACTCATTTCTGTCTTTGTTTCCCAGTTACTTCATTTCCATATTTGGAAAGGCGAGCACAGTGCATGCACAGTGTTGTGTAGTAGTAGTAGTTGTCATAGTAGTACTAATTGACATCACCATTGATGTTTACAATTACCGACCTTTGAAGTAAGTTAAAAAAAAAACATAAAAACAACAACCAAGAAAACCCCCAAAGCGATCCCAAATTTTCATTCCAGTCTGTTCTCCAGATTAAACTGTGTGTGTTTCTGAGGTGGTGGTATCTGCGAGTCACGAACCCACTAACACCTCCATGATGTGGTCCAGTTCTGTCAGATCAATTTTGAAAGGCTGATTGGCTGAAACCTGGGGGGCGGAGCTGCTGTATGGCGACGCCAGTGATTTGAGGAGGTCATCTGTCGTCACCACCGGTGACAGTTTGGCGAGGCTGCCACCTGCCGTCACGCCCACAGCCCCCGCTGTCATACAGGGGTCAAAGTCATACATGGACGTGTCAATGTCGGCAAACAGGACATCGTCCAGCGCCAAGTCTGAGAGAAACCCCGAGGGTGAAGCAGAGGAAGGAGGAGAGGAAGGACAGGAGGAGTCTACTAAGCTACCAGGGGGCAGTGTGGGCAGAGGGTCCATCGGCCGGAGCTCGCCACAGCGAGCTTCTGCTAGTAAGACACCAGGTGCCTCTGGTTTAGCCCCCATGGTCCTGCAGTCTCTGGGTGGGCCTGCGGGTGTTGGGGAGAGGGGTGCTAATTGGGAGGGCCGGGTGAGTGGCGTGGGAGCTGGGGAGGTAGTCACGGTCGTAGTATTAGCTGCTGCTGTCCTTGTTATGGCTGTGGGAGGACCCAACTCCATGTCACTCAGAGTGGAGGGGAAACCGTCACTGGACGAGGCAGACGCAGGGACCCTGGGGGACACCTGGCTCAGAAGTGCCGAAGGTAACGGGGGAGACTGCACTGGGGGAGGCGACAGAGGAGGAGTGGGTGGGGATGGAACACAAAAGGTTGAATCTCCACCATCCTCCTCCAGTAAAGAGGCTGGAGTGAGGCAGGCTTCCAGTGGGGCGGGGCAGGCCTCCACACGGCCGGGACAGGCCTGGGATGCCTGGCAGTTGGGAGGCACCATTGGGTGGGGTGAAGGCGGTGGAGCGATCACCGGCATCAACAGCGTAGAAGGCTGGGATACCTGTGCTGTTGCTGCCGCTGACAAAACACCAAAGGAGGGCGGCGCCTCACGGAAGCCCTCATCCATGGGGTCGTCGGGTGGTGGCGACGGTGGCAGGAGCAGCGGCCGCAGGGAGCCTTCCTGCTTGAGTTCATCCTGGATGCGTCGCAGCATGTTGTTGATAAGGACACGGCGCTCTAGGCTGGGCTCACCAAGCGGCCGCTGGCTGTACAATTTCATCAGGGAGATGTTGAAGATGGTCTGGCGCTGCAGGGTGTATGACACCTTCGACAGGCCCTCTGGACCAAAGCCTAGTCCCCCTCCCGCCACCGACGCCTCCAGCGTTTTGCCTTCCAGCCCCTCTTCATCCTCGTCCAGCTTCCGCTTCGCACCTTTACCAAACATATATCTGGAAGACACAAAACCACAGAGACAGGAGTTCATTTCTCACTGGACTTAGAAGATATTAACATGAAAACTGTCGATTCTATCTTAAACCGTCAACTGATTATTACAATTATTTTCCTGATTAATCCATTAAAATTTCAATTACAAGGTCAGATATAAGTAAAACTGCCCCTCACAGATTCTGAAAGAGCTAAAAGTAATATATTTAAATTGTTCACTTTGTCCAACCAACAGTCCAAAACCCAGAATTTCAGTTCACTATCATATAAGACAAAACAAAGCAGCAAATCTGTCAAGTCTGGAATCCACAAATGTTTTGCCAATTAACAATTCATTTATTATTGATCAGCTAATCAGTTAATCAACTCGTCATTTCAGCATTTAACATTATCCAAAATTAATGATTATATCCTTGTTTGGCTCGCTCAACAATTACATTTCTGTCTGATCTGTTATGGTAGCAACCAATTTGAGCCAATCCCTTTCAGGCCATGAGTGTTAAATGTATATTAGAAAATGCCAGAAGGCAGTGGAGAGTGTTTTGTATTTAATCAATTTAAATCCAAGCCTGGTAAATAAGGTACAAATCTTCCTCAGTAACTAACTATGTTTTAAATACAGGGTTTCCCCCTACTGTGGTTACTCGTGGCTTTGAGTGCTCTTCTGTGATCAAAAAATATTTTTCTGTCCTGATTTGTTAATAAGTTTTTTTTTTTTTTTTTTTTTTTGATTGATGAAATTTGACATGTTCTTTTGATCCCTGCCCAAAAATACACCTCAAATAATTCCAATAAGCCAAAAAATTTCACACCTAACTATTGGGGTTTTTGGATGTGGTTTCAAATACAGCAGCACAAAGAGATCTCAGCATCATCATCTGTCAAACCACATCTCACCTCACTGAAACACAGATCCTGTATATTCATCAGCGAAGTTTTCACACTGAAACCCAGCAACTTAACCATGGTGAGAAGAAGAAGCTGTTTAAACACAACAAGCTTACTGCAACAGGGGATTTAAAAAAACATATATTGAAACCAAGAGCAGCTGCAACGGGAGCTTCATCACTGCATACTGTAGCCTAGCACACACACACACACACACACACACACACACACGGAGACACAGACACACACACATACTAAGTTATGTAATAGCAGTGTTCCCTGCTGTACCACAGGATCATAGGCCAGATTTTAAGCCCAACCCCCCTCAACCCCTCCTTCCTCCTGCCATATTAGAATAGCACATTGAGTTACATAGTGAGGGGGTGGGGCAGGCTGGGGGGTGAGAAACATACAGTAGGAGAGAAAAGAGAGAGAACTAGAGCAATGGTGACAAAGCCACAGTAGATTCTCTAAACATATATTCCAGTAGTTAAATACATCTCTCATCTGATCGTTGATGGGTGTCATTATTGGTCGTTCAGAGGGCAAGGAAGAAAGAAAGACAGGTGGAAAGAAAGCGTTGCAAAAGAAAGAAAGGCAGAAAAAAAGAAAGAAAGAAAGAAAACAGGCATCAATGGCTGCAGTGTGTTTGACTTAATCCAGGCTGACAAGCTCATGCAGCCAGTCGCTGTCTACACAGACACTGCGCATGCGTCTCCCTCACACACACACACACACACACACATACAACCACACACACACAGGAAGTGTGGAGTTGTGCTCAGTCACCACGACTGGTTGGTTGCCATGACAAACAGAGTCAGCTGGGGAATTCACCCAAAGAGATGACAAAGAATTGATGGGGAGAGGGGGAGGAGGAGGAGGGAGGGGTGTGTGCTGGGGGCAGGAAGGAGGAAGACGAGGAGGAGGAGGAGGAAGTAAAATTAGGTGAGAGATCATTCATGAGAATGAGCAATATGCCTCCTTCTACTAAAACTACTGCTGAGTAGCGCCTTTCAGCAAGTACCAACCCCAACTGCTCTTTACCAAGATTCTAGACGCTAGCTCAAATGGTGGAGGTCTGTTGTTCACTGCTGCATAAACATTTTACTTTTGCTGGGGATAAAACCTTTTAACCATTTGATTTTGCAAGTCGCTCTTAACACTATGTCGCTCATAGTTGTCACAGTTGTTCCATGGCAACAGTTGGCAAACACGATGTTGACTTGGGTCCAACTGTTGAGTGATGTGACTATTTACAAAATGGGATTCTCCTGTGATTGTAAAGCCGCATGTATTGTCTGAAAAGGTAGAATGTCGTTAATGCAGGCTATCGACACAGCAACATGTCTCGTCAAGTCAAGCCAGTTTTACTGAGATCTAAACAACTACAAATTACTTGAGAGGGCTTTTGCGCAACCTGTTCAACATGCACCAATACAGATCAAACCTCTGTTAGTTAGCATTACAATGACAGCCACCATAAGTGAAAAAGACAACACAAAGAACAAAGAACACCATTTACTTAAACCTCAAAATCCTTTATATTTACATATATAATGACATTAATCTTTAATGTTAGGAACTATCTTTTAAAAGCTATCTTGGTATCCAGTGTTAGCAATAAATCAGCCAGGACGATATAAATATCAGGATATTAGCTTATCACAGATAGATATCAGTAATAGCAATATGGTGGCTGATAAGAAGAAAGAGGAAGATGTTCTAGGCACAGCATGATAGTTAGAGCTAGAAACAGTGACCCTTACCTAATTTTTATTCCACCAGTGGGCACTGACAAGTGAATTTTTTTTATTCTAAAATGTCCTGCTCAATACATGCCTGTTTTTAAAAACACAACTTTAAGGGCCTTATCTAAAATATGTATCTACCTCTTCCAAAGAATGTACCAGAATGTACCAATACAGAATTACACAAATATAAATCATCCACAAACAAAAGCAAAAGCTGACAGATATTATTAACATAACCAATTTATATAATATAACCAATGAAACTGTGCAATGACAATCAGGCTGGTGTTGAAATCTTAGATAAAATCAAAGTATGTTATGTAATCAATTTCAGTTTCAGAGTAAGTGGGACGGCAAGAGTTATTGGCCTATACATTTATCATAAATATTTTACTCTATACCATTCCTACTACTTCTTCAAGTCAGGCCAGGATGGCTTGAGGCAATAAGCTCTCAGCAGAAGAACAATGTACTGGGTCAACTTGAGATACCCGTAAAAAATGATTTTTTGTGCGCACAAATTCAGGTACATTGGTGCTTCTGCCAGACTATTTGACGCTAGCTATGAGCTCAGGCTGACATACATGAGAAAATATGTGTAGACATTAATGAGTGATTCTTGACACTAATTATATGAATTATTAAACTTTTTCCATCATTCTCATGACCAAAGAGGAGATATCAGCTTATTTAGCACTAATGATAAGATAAAAATGATTTAGGTGTCGGGTGAATTGAAATCATCATCTGTGAGTTTTCATTCATTGCAGCTGCTTATGCGGCTTGAGGAAAATGGCGAATCAGAGTGTGTCAGAGAGAGACAGAAACAGAGAGAATCAACGAGAGCAACAGAGTTAGTTTTAAAGAGTTTGCAAGTGTGTGATTGAGGAGCTTAACAGGCATCTGACTCACTGACTCATGGCAGGTGTTTAGACTCACATACACACTCACACACACACACACACACAGAGTGCAGGCTAACATACCAGAGTGTGCCCCACCCTCATTCCACTTCATTATCCTCCTCTTCCTTTTCCTTCTCTTCTACCCTTCTCTTCACTCATATCTCTTTTTACCTCTTTCCATCTCTCTCTTTTCATCCTCCTCCCTCTGCAGCTCACACCCCTCCCTCCTTCTGACTGTCAAAGTTCACAGGCCCAGCCATCCCACCCCATGAGCCATGTTCAGATATGAACACACCAGAAGAAAGTCAAAGAAAGAATCCTAAATGAGTCAAGGCAGATAAAGCAGCAGTGAAGGTTGAGTACTGCGCCCAAAATGGTGCCTCTGTCTTCGCTCAAGGTCACTCGGACTTAACGATCACCGTTAATTGTTCCACAAAGTAGTATGTCTTTAAACTACCTTTTCCGGGCTTTCCATGAGGAAAATGTCAAAAGTCTCCTGAGACCTTCAAGGCAAAGAAGCATCTTGCTTTTAACTAGAGATCAACCATCTTACAGTTTTGAAGGTCAGTGCTACTACTGTATTTTTGGACTGAAGGCTTTTTTCAATTGTTTATCATTTTAATTACTTAAAGCTGCAAACATTTAATGTCTGCAACTTAAAATAGCACTTGGACTGGGTTGGCAGACTACCTGTTATTGTGTACATGACTTCTGTGAAATCTAATCAAATGTTTCAAAATACATTTGAATCTCAGGTTCAGTGCCTCCAATAGTCCAACACTGCTTATCAGCTTCACAGTAAATGTGTTTATCAATTAATCATATCAATCTGCATCATATCCATCATGTCAGAGGCAATAATGCTAATTGAACAAGGTTTTATTTTAATAAAAGTCCAATATCTACCTGTTATTTTGTCAATATACCTTATATAATCAGTAAACATCTCATGAATGTCTTCCATTTGTGAGTTTGTCTTTTTCTATCCTGAAAAATCTTAAAATGCGCATAACAGATCCAAAGAAAAAAAAATCAATAGATAAATGGTTGTTTCCAGCAGAGCGATCTGATCTGAGGAGAAGAAATAAAGCGAGCATTCTCAAAATAAACACTTCTGGTTTTTGCCTACAGCCCAAAATATCAATACATCCTCATACAACCTGAGAACTGATCGTGACACTGTCTACTTGAAAATGTCCGCTCATTTTCTCTGAAATGTCTATACAACCAAGCCCACGAATTTGGTCCTTTGTGAGAAAACTCATGAGGCTTTAACTACAATTGATAGAGATAAACACACCCAAACAGCATCAAAATCTGAAATTTAACTCTAGAGAGAAAGGCCATCTAGGCGCAGGTGTACAGACAGGGCCACATGTGAAGTTGATGATGGCTTCGGTAAGTGGGTCTTGCACAATATAAAGCCAAGAGAAATGGAAATATAAAAGTGAGTTTTGAAACATATATGTGACTGAGAATTATAAATTTAAACACAAAATGATGGTGTCAAATATTTAAAAATGCATGTTTTATAGACTTATAGGTGAAGTCAGGTGTGTGCAAGCACTGAAAAAAGTTAGCTCGTTGTGCCTGCAACAACACATCAGACATGTGGGCTGAGCATTATTCCAGGAGCTGGCTGTAGAGTATGTGTGTGTGTGTTGTGTGATAGCAGTGCCAGGATGGACTCTGCAGTGATATTAGATCCTGTAACTGGATACGTGCTTGGTTTCCATGCCTGAGCTGCACATCCACCCCTCCCTCACCTCACATTGGGCTATTTCAGGTTCTCTGATGCACAAAGTATGGACTCATACTACGCATCATACTGCTGTAGTGTAGATGAATGGAACCTGTGCGGTTGCTCAGTTGACATGTATTAATCTCAGCATTCACATGTGCGTGAAGGCACAGTGGCTGACTGCAGTCGCGCCAAGTCATGACGGTGCCTCCACTGTTCCTCCTCACTGTAATACACATCCAGCCTGCACAGAGGACGATACATTGTCAACCATTTGTGTGTGTGGGAGGGAGGTGTGGCTCCCCCCTCACCACCATCCACTCACACACGCACGCACACACACACACACACACACACACACAATAGCACACACACACAAGTTAGAATTAGTAAACACATTCCAGACAAAACCTAGAGGAGTGAAATGAGTTATACTCACGGACCAGACCCACTACGCTTCAATAGCAGCTACGCTTCCAAGACACAACTTAAGATTCAGTTACACCATGACACATCTACTGTTGCTGCCACTGCTGCTACTGCTGTGACTACTGCTTCTGTTCTTCTGTTAAAACAACTGTCTACTAATGCATCAATTTTATTTAATTTTAATGATTTTTGAGGACTCTGTACATGCATTAAAAGTGTCACAAGTGATCTAACATCAACTCTACCAGCAATTTTCAACTCGCTCCTTTGTTGTAAACAGGAAAATAGCCTCAACCTAGAAAAATACAGGATGGGTGCTTTTCCATCAGAGGCTCTCAACCAGACTGGGACCATTCAGAACACTCAAATTGAAAACATGGCGACACCTATTAGACATATCATCAAGCAAATCAAAGGTGAGTTAACACATGAAGTGAAATCATTGACAGGAAGTTTGGTGGTGAATAGAAGGTAATTTAAATATTAGTCCAAGTGATTTCAAGTGCAATTTGCAGTCATTTACACATAATGATGACGGTATATTATATTATGTCAACACTGTGAATAAGCTAAACCTTTGTATACCACCAAGAACAATATAACTTATCCTGAAAAAACACTATTTTGAAGTTGCCGGGAAAAAAGTTAATAAATGTTTACAGAACAGCAGCAAGAGAGGACAGATGGTAGAGGAAGAGTCCATCCAAAATAAATAAAGTCAACTATGCTGCAGTAAACAATGGCTATGTGTGTGTGTACCATCACAGTGTGTGTGCATGTGTAGTAGTGTTTTCCTCTCAGATCATAAACGCCACGTGACAAAGGTCAGTTGTATCAGACAGGGAATTCACTACTTCATCTTACATAATGACAAACCTGGTTACAAAACAGCAGTTCCCATTAAGTAACATGTAGAACTCGCTAATAATCTAGAAACTAGTGAACGACTCAAAACCAGGAGCATTTAAGCATTTAAACAGATGTTGCTTTCGACACAAAAGCTGAAGGCCATCTTTGAAGCCTGAAAGATTTTGTTCTCAGTTTTGGTGAACAAGAAGCATTATGCAACCTATTTTTGTGTTCAAGTTAGAGATTCATCACACCAACGCAGTGTAAAGGAGTAAGGGGATAAAGGTCAGCAAAACAACAGAGCAACTGACTTGTAAACCTTTCTTTCTCTGACTTTTGTTTAACCACACCGAAGTTACCAGTTCAATAGGAACATATAGCCTTGGGGTGTAACTAATATTTAATCTACCCTTACTGATACAATTGAGTGGACAAAATAATAGAGACCTTTCAGGATAATGCACCATTCAATAGCACCTCAAACTACAGGAATCAAAGTGACCATAAATTACATAATGAAGTTAGATTTATACAGGCTGTTATTCGCCATTGTAAAAAAAAAAAGGTAACTAAGAATGGCGTTCCACATTTCTGAGAGCCAGTCATCTAACCCCATCAATTAATCACAACAGAGAGACCCACAGTGCTTTGACTTATGTGCCTTATTCTTGGATTAAAGGTGCCAGATACGTAAAGAGACAATCAAGGGTTTTATAAAAGTTGCGCATAATGATACATGCACATACAGTTAATAGATGTGAGGAGGAGTGAAAATCACTCTACTCTCACCATCCCTCTCCCTCTCTCTCTCTCACACACACACACACAAATACACACACACACACACACAGGCACGCACACACACACACACTTAACCTATAAATAAAAGGGCAGAAGAAGGAGAGCAGATTTAGGTCAACAGACGTGTCTATGCAGTTGAGCACTCACCTTTCCACAGAGCCTCTTCGAAGAAAAACCCATTGACATTCCAGTGACATTCTCAGAAGCCAGAAATCTACAGCATCAGTATGTCTGGTCTCGTACAGGTATCCACCTTATTACTGCAGAATCTACCTTATTACTGCAGCATGCACTGCATCATTGTTGTACTGTTCTTTATTACCACAGCACCCATCTTTGTTACAGCAGTTAACAGCTTTCAGTGCTGCAAGGTCATCGCTCTACTGCAGGCACCCTTATTACTTATGATAATCCTTATCATTGCAGTATGCTTCCTATTACTGCACTCCTGAAGCCACTGCTGCACTGGGAGCTTTTATTACTATTACTACTTACAGGTATTCAGTCACTGAGGGCATGCATATGGTAGCTCATTCTTCCTCACTGCAGCCGATGCAACAGAACTTGCCTATTACCACACGCTCAAGCCTTGAGAGATGGACACAGTCGGCAGCCGTCACCTGTCCTACAATGTCCAATCCATTTTCATCAAGTCAAGTCCTCTGACAAAGCTTGTAAGATATAGTCTAAAGATGGTTTTGTTGTAATTGTCACAAATCCTGCATCCTCGATGCTAATGCTGATTTACTGAATCTGAAAATAACAGCTGCAAACTAGGAGAAAAATTTAAGAAAATTGGAGGATTTTAAAGCAAAATCAGGCACTGCATCTTAAAACTTAACACCCACTGTGTATTTTTCCATTTTGTTTCAGGAGTCTTAGCATAGTTGACTAACATTTAGCCACTGTCATGTACTGGAAATGTTTCATAAATGAATAGGTGACAAGCACCCTGAACCCCGTCTGAGGACTCCTGAGGGGTTCCCCACTCAGCAAAAATCTGACTTCTCCCCTCCTCACTGTGGTTATCTACCATCTACTGTATGGGCAGTTGTAACTCTGCATCACATCTGTCTGTGGTTTGTAGTCTGATCTGGGTCTCTGCTGTGGGTGCTCGCCCAGGGGAACCTCTGATGACCTAGTGCAGCCCATGGGCCGCACAGGAGCGACAAACTGAAGGAGAGGCATGGTCACTGAGAGAGCAGGATCACGTTGTGGGTGGCGTTACGAAACGGGAGGCCTCCTCCACTCACCACAATAGCTACATGGTTGGAGAGCAGTCTCAGCACTGAGACCAAATCACTATTTCTGTAAAAACACACTTCACCACTTTACAGCAGGTTGTAGGTACTAGACCATGCTTTTCATACAGCTAGACACACAATCAAGTAAATATGCAGCTTGAAGCTGCAAATGGCATTCGTAAATATGAGGTCCTCTTATCTATAAAGGTTGTAGACATATCTTCAAATGTGTATAGACTTCACCAAGTCGTTATATCTGGCCTCAAAAACATTCTCAGTGAATGTACGTATAAGACTATTTGTACAAATTAGGTCATTTAATGTCATTTAAGAATTTTTAAAGGAATAGCTTAAACGCAGTTACAATTTAGCTAACTTCAGTCATAGTAACAGTGTGTACCAGTGGCTGGAATGTATTTGGGACTCAGTGTATTTTGGTTTAAAAGTTTATCAGACAGACTTTTTCTCCGTAGTGATAATCTGAAAAGTGGCGGCCACCGCTCTCGGCTCTAGATTGAAATGGTTTTCGGCAGACCGACAGGGTCCAGTAGTACAGCGGGACGAGTATTGATAGATATTATCCATTTAATACGAAACTTTTTCAACCAGACCAACGTACCCTAATAGCACTGCTGGAAACGCCAGTTCGCCTTGTCTACGTATTCCGCATTAGGAAGAGTCGCGCTGTCGTGTCGTATCGTATTTCGGCGTTCACTTTGCCTTTCGAAAGACAGAAATGGTGTCTCGCATCCAGGTCCGCCGGAGTTTGAAAGAGAACATGGGGTATTTAAACAGTCCGTCAGCTACAGAAACAAAACCGTCCTAGCTCCGGAGACTCTGTCATCAATGGCGCTGGATAGGAGGAGAAAACTGCCTGCTCACAGTGGAACGCTGCCGCCTTCGTTGCGCAGGACATCCTCACGAGGTATGTACGTACTATCCCAATTGGTGTCATTTAACGCATAAAAAGAACTTTAAAAAGATATGAATGAATCACAGTGACACATGTTACAGCAAGCTACATAGGAATCTGGTGTTCATGCTACGCAGATTTGATATGGTTACCCTTTTAAATATTAACGTTTGCTTGATATAACTTATGTACTAAAACAGGCTGTCGGCTGTGAATGCTGCTCTACAAAAATAACGTGGGGTACTGAAAGCACACATGCGGAGGATCTATAGAGCTACCATAACAGTCATTTAGACAGCAAATGCTGTGACAACTATAGAGGTGAATTGATGCAGTTAGGCCTGCTAATGTAATTTTGAATCAACTTTAATTGTTTAGGCTATTGTTTTAATTCTCAGACTCTGAGAAACGAAGATGCACGGTTCTCTTTAAAAGCTGTCCTTAATAATTGAGGACAGCATCTGCAAATAACATTGAATCAGAATTAATTCATGATACGCATATTTTTTTTTACAATTAATTTATGTAACATCAATTACACTCCAGTGGTCATTAATACCGTAACAATGGCGTAATTACTGGCATGATAGATCCATTTTGTTATGGCTTGTAAGTTTGCCGGTGAGCACATGAAGGTAGCAGGAAGTTGAACCGAGCAGCTGCCCCTGAGAAGTGGCAAGCCGTCAACTTCTTTAGCCCGCCCACACACACACACAGACACACACACACACACACACATTGTGCAAGTTCTGGCAACATTGTATTCTCTTGTTTTCCTCTTGTAAGATTATATTACAATTAATATTCAAAACATTTGAAATTGTAAAGTGAATGTCATGTTGCTGTGGACCTCATTTCTATAGTTTTAATATATCTGAAGATATCGTAAAGATTTTAGTATTCATGTTATTTTGATGTGTTTTGACATTCAATGAAACCTGAAATAATTTGATATTGACATGAGAAGAGTGAGTGGTCAGAAGAACGAGCACTGGGCTGATGGTGCCGCTTGGCTGGTTAGTAATGCTCCGGCCCCACTCCAGCAGATGCAGGTGATGTCCGTAACCCAAACAAACCCAGCAGACTTGCAACGTGCAGTAGACAAAAACTCCAGTGGAGCATCCCAAAGAAAATGTGGGCATCTCAGACCGTTTGTGCCCCGATGCCCCTGCTGCACACTCACCCAAATAGTAATTGATACACTCACAGACACAATACAAGTCTCCCTATTTTGTGACAAGCCGCCTGTTCAGGATTTGACTTTCGATCAACCTCCTGTCACAAATATTTCCATTTATTGGAGTCCAGTGTTGCAGGACTCATTGCTGGCAAAGAATCACGAAGTTTCTCCTTGTCAGGGTGGAAAACTGCATTTCGGGCTCATGGCAGTAAAACCTCTGTAAAGTGCCTGATCAAAACTCATCTGTGTATCTTTTGTAAATATATTTGGTTATAGGAAATTATGCCTGTATAAGAAACTATGCCTGGACTGGAAGCTGTACTAGCACTAGAACATTTACGGCCTTCTTAGACCGAGAATTTGCCATTTAAAATGATTGGTGTGACTAGGCCTGGAGACATCATAGGCTGAAGGTTGCAAGACACAAAACTTCCATCACTGGACAGTATGACATGTATGAGTTTTTTTTTTTTTAATAAAGGCTGTAACTGGACTCAGTATTACAGCTCAAAAGCGCAGAGCTTATGGAAACTGCTGGTCAGACACAAAAGACTGGAATATTCTGTTATTCTTTGCAACAGGGATTTCAATATATCAGCATCATGCACAGTTTAGCCTGAATGAAACCTCAGCTGGAGTATGGCTAGCAGGCGAAGCTTTTCAGCCCGGGCACATTGAAGCCTCCAGCGTGCATGCATACGTAAGCTTGTGTGAATGGATCTGATTTTAGTTCTGTGTTCATCTCTGACCTGAGTTGACTCCATGAACGCTTGAGCAGCGAGTATACGGTTTCAACAAAGATTTCCCAGGTCAAAAACAGGAAATGGCTCAGTAGGAGGGTGAAAATATACAACACCAACTGAGCTGCACCTACAACATCCCTCCTCCATCTAGCATTTTATTTATTTCTCCTGCCTTTTATTTCTCCCCTCTGTAAAATCTGCCTCTTCCTTGTCTTTCTCTTCTTTGCCATTGCTTTTATCCCTATTTGTCATTCTCTGTCTCTGCCTCTTTGTCTCTTTTTTTTTCTGTATTTTCTTCCACCCTGCACATTTATTTAATCTTTTCTCAGTTTGATTTCCATCCAGTGACTTGATTGCCACAGATAGGGTCAACAGTTTATGCAGTCGCTTCATAATGACATGATGAATTATTGCTTCAAAACATGTACTATAAAATATAATCATTAGTATCTACAATAACAGAAGAACAGCAGCTACAAGCCATTCAAAACCAGTAAATGCTGGGTTTATTGTTGTTATGTCCTCGTATTCACGTTTGTCTTTGTGCAGACAAGCCAGGCGTGTGTGTGTCAATTAGCAGTGAACCAGAGGAACTGACTCATGGTGAGTTCACTGGCCTCACTGGCCCAGCACATGTAGCTACATGTTGCTTCCATCCATCATCGTGTTGTACCTTTTGGGTAAATTCCCAGATTTCATGTCTCACCAGAATTAGTTTGCAGATCATCATGTTCCGTTTATACTTGCTGTGACAATGACACTGCATTTTTTTTAATCATTAAGGTCTGTAACTATCAGACACGTGATACAAAATGGATGACAGTATACACACACACACACACACACTGTCATTGGCTAACTGGATTGGCAGGATTCACATGCATGTTCGTGTTACTCATCTGTCAATGAACAATGTATGGATTATGTCCTCCACCCAGTTTGGCCTCAGTACCAGCCTAACACCACACAACTCCAGTAAAGACATCTATCAGAACAGTACTACTACTACAAACATTACTACTCAGCTTTTACAGTAACACCACATGTTATTACCATCACTGCTGCATATAATATCTATCATTATTACTGTTACTGTTACCACTAATGCTGTTTTTATAATAGTCACCACCATTTCTCACAACATGGGTTTAAAGCATCATCTACATTATACAACACATAGTCACAAGGTTATTTATTTCTATCCCATAACCCTAACCATCAGAACTAATACTTAGCCTTAGGTAACTCTCCTCCAAAAAACACCCCACATCTCTCTGCAGAAGTGAGGAACAGCCAAAATGAATAATAAACATCCTCACTCTGAATATCCAGCTCTTAAACTGGTCCTTAAAAAAGACATTAATAAACAGCTGTGACAAGACAACCCAGATCAATACGTATTTTATTGTTATGGGAAATCCACCAGTTTTTCTAATCAGTTTACTTACACAGGAGCAGTCTTGACTGATGAAAACAGTTCCCAGTGCAGTGGTTCCAATCTGGTGATCATAAAGTCTCGTGATGATTTAAAAAGAGGAAAAGAAAGAAAGAATCTATGATGCACAAATTGTATTTATTTGACTCTTCACTAATTTGTGCTTTTATTGTGAAACGCTGATAGCGCCACTTCGCTTCTAAAAGTCATCCAAAGAATCAATTTAAGAAGGGAACATTTCATTTGCTGAACGGCATGCCACTCGACAGATGTATGCAACTCATGTTAAGAGGTCACAAAGTTGATTGATATGCTAAAGCATTACAAACCATGGCGCCAGGGTTAGAGTTTTGATTTGGGCATTTATCAGTACAAAGGATGTAATGGAGAAAGTTATCAACATGCATTATGGGAACTGTAACATAAAGTATTTGACCTTTTTGTTTGTTTATTGTTTTGGCTTTGACACATGCTGGACTAAAAAGTCAGGATGTGTTGGCCTCTAGAAAAAACTTCTGATTTGTTTCATGTATGTGTAAGAAGTGAGTCTCTGACATCACATTCAGAAACCTTATAAACCTTATGGTCATAAGAGGATGATTCATTTTTACAAAATGAAAATATCCTAATGAATTGTGGCGAGTATTTTGTGCAATGAAGTCATAAAACTAAAACAAAACAAATTTGGCTTAAAAAGAAGAGAGAAAGCTACCATGTGTGTCGGCAGGATTGGGAAGGGTGAAGAGGAACACAGAGAATATTAATACTATTAGACATGGGCGGCACAGCTAGTCCAACATGGAGAGAAAGAGGGAGAGGGAGATAGGGAGGAGGGAAGGCTACACACCAAAACACCCATCTGCTTTCTTTCCCATTCTCTCTCTCCCTCTGTCTTTTGTCTCTACCTCCTTTTCTTCTTTTGTCTCTGCTGTGTCTCTTTATCAATGTCATCATTCTCTGCCTCATACATGCCCTGCCTCAGTCACACACACAATAATAATAGATGGTTTATTGTTGATAGTATGATATCTCATGATAGTGCCACAATATTGTACTGTACACTTAATTGATACAAACACCCACACAGAAACACAAAGCTGAGCAAATTATTGGTGTGGAGGGAATTGAATATCCGTATTTTCATTACAGTGATATTTCACACTCATGCCTTTGACCATGTATTTCAAAAAGGGAAGGTACAAGAAGGCAGAGAGCAAGTCGGCCTCCTGCAGAGCCGCCGCCATTTTAGTCATAATCTCAAAATGTCGCCACGACTCAGTACTCTTCACACTGGTGGTTTCTGCAATGTTGGTGATCTAAACATTACGCTCATCACATCAGACACTCAACAGCAGCTTCCCAGAATCTGTGTTACGGGAAACTACCATAAAGCAAAACATCTTAGGTCATATGTCTACAACGCACATTTTTGATGTTAGTTGGGGCACATACCATTTAATTTAAGACAAAATACCAACACAAAGCAACTCTTCCAAACACAAAAAAGCCACTTGCTAAAAAAAAAATCTTTAGCCTCATCATCTCAAGATCATGACTTCACTGTTATGACTTCATTATTTCATTACATGTATGTCAAGATGACAAATGGTGCTTTTATGTTTGTTAAGACTGCATAATATAAAGTTTAATTACAGTGTTGTTCCACATAATAAAAACTGCTGATCAGGACTTAAATGTCAATATCTCAGAAAACACAGGCCTTCGAATGATCAGATCATCCAAGCTGGTTTCATTACCCAGTCACTCCTTTATTATCTTTGGGATAACAGCTTGTTATCCAGTGTCCAAATTTGGATACTAAGTTGTGATTCTAAGAGAACAGTTTTCCTGTAGATTATGAGATGATTAACTACCTTGAGATACTGGTCTTAAATATTATCAGAATCACATAGCCGTTTAGCTGTAGTACAAAATTGATAGCTTCCAGATTAGAATAACATGACACTGATTTTTACTGTGGTAACACGTTGACTCAAGAGCAGTCAGTCACTCTGTTTCACTGCCCAACACACCACTGCATGCAACAGTACATACCTAGCAAAGTTGCGCACGGTGTCCTGAATTCTGTTTGCAGTGATTTGACAGCTGAGGGTATCATAGTGAACCCTGTGGTTCTGTTAGCTCTCCCATTTGTTATGGGCAGTTGCCAATCAACACACATGAAGTTGCTGTGAACGCAGACACTGAAACAAAACAGCACACTGAATAGCAGCGTTGGCGCCTGTGTTAAATTTTTCTTGGTGCTATGCTCAACTGGATCTATAGTGCGTTCGGGCTCTATGTTAGCTGAAAGGACATTTAACAGAATAATCAAAGAAGTAATTCTAAATTCATAAAGTCTAATTAAAAGATAAGTCTGTCAGTTGTTATATTATTTGTTCACCATTGACCTTAAGGCTGAATGCTAGACAATGTGAGAAGTTGGAAACCATTGAGACTGGCTAACACATTGTTGGATTTGCTGACAATGTGGAAAAGGAAACACCTGGTTATGTCCATATTATCAACTGCAGTGTGTCCATGGGGTAGTCATTTTCTTTCCCCTTCCTCCGTGCATAAACCGGAGAGTTTAGAGACACCATAACAAAATAGTGAGGGTGCTCTAAACAAAACTTTATCTGCAGAAGAGGGCCTGAACTAAGAACACAAGTAAGAATTCAGACAGAAAGACATAGAGAAAAGGAAGAGTGGGAGAGGGAGAGAGAAATGAGAGGGAGGAGGTATGTTTATCTGTTGGCTGTGTGACTTTCAGTGTCAGGTGACTTACAGGAGTTAGTTGTTGTCTCTTTCTCTCTCTCTTGCTCTGTTCTTTTCATTTCTGTCCTTTCCTCTTTTTCCTTGTTTCATAATCCTGAAATGAATTGCTTTTCTTGTCTATTCACTGACTAATTGGCATGTTGTTTATCAGACCACCCTAATAACTGCACAGTACAAAGTCGTCAAGAACAAGCAAGACGTAATGCACCTAAATGTAAAGTTGAGTATATGATATTGTGTGAATCAGTCAAAGCATTATGAGACACTGTAATAACCATCTTAGACATACAGCACAGTGGGCTACCCAGTTGTATGCTTTAATGGTTTTTGGCTCAGGCTATGTAAAAAGGTCATTCTAACCCTTTAATGTGTGTGTGTGTGTGTGTGTGTGTGTGTGTGTGTGTGTGTACAGGTGTGTACCCATCCACATAGCAAACTGGTGAGTGACACATTCCAGTGGGACAACTCACCAATAGTCTAGCAGTAGATGGAACACAGATATCTCTTGTCCACTGGGGAAAACTCAACAAAGACATTGATGAGGGAGAATTCAGTTCTACATATTGATGGTTTCCTTTTTTTTTTTTTTTTTTTTGCAATTTGAGTTACAGGTTACAGTTCATTCTGAATAGTCTGGATCATAGTGAACAGTGGTGACAAAATTGTATAGTAGCAGGGAAGTAATATCAGTTATTCAGTAGTAAAGGTGCCAGTCAAAGCAGTAGAAAGTGAGCATTGATAGTAGTAGTGAGAGGAAATGAAGCTTTATTGCTTTTACAAACCTGTACACCCCGCCCTCACTCACCCCTCCAAAAACCGACTGTTTGCTCTAACAATAGATTCTGCAGTATTTTTAGAGTGCACTCTGTTGAATTGAACTGCAGTGAAAACACTGTGGAGAGATACCTAGCTGAAAACCAGGGAAGGTCATTAATCTTCGCAAGAAACCGCCGACACACAAGTCATGGCACAAGGAAGTGCTTCAGAGACTATGGTTTAGCTATTATCCAATTTTTCTCAGTTTTTCCATCATCTAACAGCATTATTTTACTTTAACCATTCTCCTTCCAGCTAGTTGTATTTTTCCCCTGTGGTTTTGGTTTTGCCCTGTTTTATCAGGGACAAATCCAGAACACAGAAAGAGCAACAAATGATAGGACGGAGTAAAGAAAAAATAGTCTGAATGATAGAGGTTCACCACCCAAACACCAGACCCAATTTCTTGTATAACATCTTCTATCATCAGTCAGGATGTCCACACTAAAGACATATTTGAAAATGCACTTTGTCTTCTTCATACTCCATCCACACAAGGCCAGCCTCCATCTAAAATCCTTCAGAAAAAAATCTTCTCAGTAGATCCACTGAATACACCATTCTAATAATTTACACCGGAACAAAAGCTATTGCAGTGACTCAACTCCTCTTTATTTCTCCCAGTTGGGAAGATGAGAGGAAGACAGAGGCAGATCAACCAGGAAGAGTTGTTATGTAAAAACATCTTCTAAATTGCTTGTTTAATTAACCATTGGTCTGGATAAGATATTCAATATATAGTCATATCACAACAAGAAAAGCATCAACTTCAAACATAAAAAACTGGAGCACTGGCATTTGGTTACATTTCTAAAGAAACAGATTAGCAGAATTGTTGTTGACAATGTTGACAAGTGTATTCAGTACTCTGGAATGCAGCCACGACTACAATCCAGACGTTATGTGACTATGTAACTTCTGAAAGAGGAACAACATTCTTCTCCGTACTCTGCTAAACGAAAAGTTTTAATTCATAAGTAACAAAAGTCACCCCTCTGTACAGTCAGCTCCCCACATGGTCTGGTTCGACCAGCAGCTAATTATGGCCAATAATAGTTAAAGTTAGCAAACTTTTTGTATGACTCTTATCTCTGTGTGCTACATGTTATTATTTACCATTACGCTTCAGTAATACTCTCGGGTTCTGTTGCTACAGCCTTTACTAGTAGCTTATGTTGCTAATGTTAACTAGCTCAACTTTAACTAGATAATCCTATGAACTGACCGACTGTTCTCTACTTCAGCGCTGTTACACCATGTTTTAGCGCTTATCATTGTTCTAACTGTTTCTGTGGCTACTGTGTTCAGCCAAGGGTCTCACTTAACTGCACAGTTGCTGATGTGAGCAGGTTACATCTAGTAGCATATAATTATCATTATTCCAAAGGCACAGATCAGAAAGTCAAGACAAGTCCATTTATTTATATAAAGGCCAAATCACAACAGAAGTTATCTCAAGGTGCTTTTCATATAGAGTAGTCTTAGACTGCACTTTTAGATTATTATATTTAAAAGGGAGACCATCCTCTAATTTGTTTTATGTTTTCAAAAGCATAGTCACTATTTTTATCAATTTATCAATTTATCCTTTTAACATGGAATTTTTATGTTATACTAGAAAACAGTAATCTGATTATATAATCCAGTAACATGCACAGTAATTCCATGGCTTTCCTCTCTCACAAGAAACCTCCCACACCAGACTAGACTGGTTGAGTCAGTTCTGCTGCTCTATCACGATTCAGCCTGACACACTTTCCCTCCTCAACCCCCACCCCCACCCCACACACACACACACACACACACACACACAGCACACACAATATTAAGACACCACACCACCACCACTTTCCTTCACAATCTTCCATTCACTTGAGCTGTGTTCAAAACTTCCTCATCTCTCTGCTTTCACTGTCAAGTTTCTTTCTGTTTCGTCTGATTGCGATCACTCCTCTCTATCTCTTCGCAGTGAGAGATAAAACCACCCCCTCCACGTATTCCTCGCTTTTCTCCTCTATTTCATTCTTTCAACCCCCTCTCTCCATTCCTCCCTCCCTGCTGGCTGCCTTCAGGGTAGCAGAAGGGAAGTGAATGGCTTCAGCCCTCCCAGCTGGTCCCATCACCCAGCAACCCAGAACAAAACAAAAGAACACACACACACACATACACACACACACAAGCTTCTACAAACAGACATGCAATACGCACACACAGTCAGGTTCACCAGCACATGAGTGCATGCATGTTCTTAGACACATGCAGACACATATGCAGATGAATGCCCACACACACACACGCTTACCTTACTACTACCCCCACCTTTGCCCCCCCCCTCCAAACTCACATCCATAAACACAGCCAGCCAGCCAGCCAGCCCTCCCCTGCAGACTCCCACCCATCATCCCTTCCTTCAGTCCCCCACCCATCACCCATCATCCCCTTCTCCCCTCCCCAGACACCCAGTCCTTTGTCCACACTCTGCTCTCCACACACACAAAAACATATTTGGGGAAATATGTTGGCCCAAAAGAGAGTAAATGTAGCATTTGTGTTTGTGGTGCTCACACACACTCATTCACATACATACATCAAATCTATAACTCAGCACCAAGACAGAGCTTGATTGTTATCTGTTGTAAGAAGTCTGTAAATCATAGCAACAGTCACATAAAATTTAAAAACCTAAACCTCCCTCATGAGATCCTCTCTATCATCAGGTGATACAGTGCATTCCAGAGTTATTTTGTGATGAAGTCCCCTGACTCCTGTAACTATTTACTTTCCTCTATCATTTTCTTCCGCCAATTTTCAAAAATGCTTTTTGACAGACATCGTGAAATACGTTAACTTGTTATGTATTATTTGGGTAATGATAATGAAATGGAGGTTTTCATCCCTTTATACTATGTGTCACTAAGGTTTCCATCATTCAAAATATTTTTCATTATAAAGGCACATGACCAGAAATCACAGTAACATGTAATTGTTAAATGACCAGGGCTGGATCAACACAGTAGAGGAATTTGAGGTCTTCCACTTGTGTATTAGGTACAGATTCATTTTAAACACACACAGATTCATTATTAGAAACACACACTATCTTAAGCATGATATCAGCTGAATAATAAGCTGTTCATTGAAAACCACTGAAGAAAAGAAACTGGAGGCTACAGTCCCCTTGTGGATCTGAAGGCTAGTGACACACTTTGATTGGTTACATAACTAAGTTGTTCTTTGTTGGCAAGCTGCTGTTTTGAAGTTTCACCTCTTCAGAGTATTTCCTGAATGAAAGAGGTGAAATTGACACAGAAATCCTTCAGTTGCATGCTGATTTTTACCAGGTTGGCCTTTTGACTCTGACTGGCTGTAAGCTTGCACTTTTCAAAGGCTTTAGGTAGCTTTTGGGAATATATGATTCGCCAGAATCAGACCAGTTACGTGAATTAAGAATTGTAATGGACACAGTCGGAATGTAACACACCATTATATTGGTACCTTTACAACTTTCAATGGCTTTTAATAAATTTAATATCATACTTGAGTATCATAGTGGACTATACTCCGACTTAATCAATACTTACCACAAACCAGTCAATGGAGATTTCCTCTGGTGCAACCGAAAGACACAACACCCCTGGAGAGGAAGACTGAGAGGTGCATGACATCAATGTGACAGCCGAGAATAATCACCCCGACAAGAGAGACTGAATGGGAACAGACAAATATCAGTTGTCTGTGAACACTACACCAAAACTGGTAACAGCTTCTAACGGAAAAGTCAGTCATCAACCAGAGCTATGGACGCGCTGAAAGGACCAAGAGTACATATCAAACCTGATGAAAACAACATAAACTGCCTGCTGATTTGTTAAATATAAAATGTAACACAAGTACCATATATCTCTTGGTACTCTCAGGTTAATCTGCACATCCTGTACACAGCATAAAAAACAGTTTATTATACATGGATCAACACACTGCTATATTCTTATTGATTCTAAATCTGTTTTATTGTATTTTTCGCCCTTGCATTAATGTCTTCGCATGAAAGCACAAACACAGAGATCCAGACTGATTTTTTAGGGACAGCTCTGGCAGAAACAGTAAAATAGAGCAGCTATTGTGCAACGAAATAAAATTCATCTTTATAAATCAGAGAAAGCAACAGAGCAGGGCAATGACTGAGGAAAAACAAACCGACTACCAAATATTTAGTTTAACTTTCTCCTTCTGCACGGTGATTGAGCCAAACCAAACCCAAGAAAATGCTTGGCCCAAGCTTTTCAGCCCAAACCACTCAAACAAACAAATACAGGCAGAGTGAGAGAAGTGAGATTTTCTGGAAACACACAACAAAACCTGAGGAATGTGAGCTGCTTGCAGGCTTTGGGAACATAACGGTAAACAGGATGGAAAATTGGGGAGAAATGATCTGAACTGAACGTAGTCCAGAGTTACCTGGTCTGATCCAACACACTGCCAAAGCAACAGTCTACTTCCAAGCTTAGACCAGCCAAGGCGTAGTCCACCTACCTGAGCTCGGACTACTTTAGAGTGGTCCAGCTTGGTTCAGTTCAAAACTAAACCCCCACACACAGTCTTGACCAAACCTTCTGAGGCAGATGGTCTGGCTCTGCAAACTGGTCCAATACTGTCCTAGTAGACACAAAGAAACACAAGACAACCCAGAACAAACATAAACACTCTGATCACATACACGCACACACATACACTGTCCTTATACAACAAGCAGGTGGCATTGTCCTCCCTATTAATTATTGAACAGAAAATCTGGCTATTGTACAAGGCAGCCAAGAGTCATGGAGAGCTGGCCTCCCTATCCAGACCACAGACTATATATAAAGATACACACACACACACACACACACACACACACACACACACACATTTTATCATACAGGCCTAAATATTTAGATCTTTAGTTGTATATCTAAATGCACGGGTCTGCAAGCTCTGGGTGTATGTACTATGTAAACTGCTCTTCAGGGTAATCAATACGGATTTTTTAAAAGTGTCGCCCACATCTACTTAACTATCAGTGTGGTAAACAATATGCTACTGGTTCATAACCTTTTTGTCATGCATCCTTCATAACTACACGACGCACTTTCACAGGCTGTATATGTCCAAGGAGTAGTGAGCATGTCAGACAAAGAGTGATTAGCTCCTTTAAGTTCATATAATATTCATGTATTTAGATACCTATAAAGATCATGCACCAGTATTTCATCAGAAACACAGATATAATCACCCAGAATAAATACAAGAGTTTTTGTAGTTTTTTCTTTTTTCTTTTCCTATCTTAGTGAATTCCTCTGTGACCTCTCTTGGGAATCAAACCTCAGTTTGGGGAGAACCACCGTACGCACAAATTGTCCTGTCCCCGCGAGGGAGCAATGCAACACATGGCAGGATCGACCACTTTCCTACCAGTGCAGCACCGACCTGTTTCAGCTGCAAAAACAGGCAGGCTGTGGAGACCAGCCTGTGAGTTCGCCACCCCGAGCACGCACTACTTGCCCACGCCGTGCCAAATTATGGTGTTACACAATCATCATTCAGTCAGAGACCAAACACACCTCCCCCAATGCTACCTCTGCACCACTGACACACAGATGTCAGTCACCTGAATGACTGCCAAGCTGGACACAGTGTATAACATATATATAATCATCACGCCATAATCATACAGTGACTGCAAGCCAGATATCCCACACAGAGCTGGCCTGTTAACAGCCCCTCACTCATCCAGAATTTGCCATGCCTGTTCTTTCAGTGTGAGCACTACAGTCCAATGCACAGGCCAGTGAGTACATTGTCCTGACTTTATGCAAACTTTATATATATATGTATTCGTATATATATTGGACATATTAGCATGCACTTTCAGTATCCTAAAATTTCTAAATAAGGACTGAATGAGCAGCAAATGTTCTAAAGACACAAAAGACTCTGGCACACAGTGTTCATCACTGCAGAGCAAGAGGTGATGGCAAGTACAAGATGAATCAGCTCAATCAGTAGACATAATGTTACTTTGCAAGTGAAGTGAAATAAAAAGCTCACATTGACTCATAAAAATATACAGTTACAGTAATGACAGTACATGTAAAACTGTCATTCATCTATTTCAAAGTTGTTTTGGCTGACTGGTAGTCCACCAAAACAATAGAAATTCTATGTAAAAAAGTTACCATAGAAACTATATTGCACCATCTAAATTTAAAATCACATTTACTATTGGAGGATCAGTATTTGTATCTGACCTAAAATAAATGCACTGTTCTTTCAATGCTTTATCTTTGATTGATGTTCGATCAGTGTCTTTTAGGAGAGGATTTATCAGCACCTAGAGCTGCTTCATCTTTTGTCGTTGTTGAGCATATGGTAAAAACTGGAAGGCAACTCAGATGAATATCCATCAATCTATCACCCATACCCGCCTCATACCAAATATTTTATCCAATCAGAGCATCTGTTAAAGGGATTATTATTAAGGGCAGTTTGACAAAATGACACATGAAACTGAAACTTAAACATGGAGGAAAACAGGACTTGAAAAGTGAGGGAAATTTAAAATTAGTGATCTTTCTGATTTCCCATCAGAGTACGTCATAAATTTTAATTTGTCCAATACTTTTGGTTTCTGATCAAATAACTGTGCAGCAGCTAAAGACATATAAACATATCAGAACAGTTAATTGTCATTGCAAGCATGTTACATTACATTAACATTAGCATTGTACAGCATTGTATTAACATTAGCATTTCAGCAAAGCAACATCAGTGGCGCACACCAGAGTGTGAGGTACCAGCTTAGTCTCAGAGGACATACTCCTGATCAGCTTTATTATCTACCGTTGATAAATGATCATTGATGGTTCAAATCTGACACTAAAGCACGCATGCCATAATTTCTGTTTTTAAGTATAATTATTTACATTTTTTCACACTGAACATCGCTTGAGTTAGTGAGGGTGCATTCAAGAGAAGTGATCAAAAGTGAAATATTTTGAATCCTCTATACTCTAAATGAATATACTATTACGGTATTTGACTAAACTTGTTGATATTCAGGAGCTTCACGTGCTCCAAACACAGTGTTCCTACAACATCTGGACAAAAAGACCGGTTCATACATTTATTAGAACCTAATTTCAAATAATCTTTTTCCATTTAATTTATGCAATATCTAAATGTTCATCACATCCAACCTGGTGGAGAAAAATGTTTTTAAAAAAAACTCTGTGTCTGAACTCACATGCTGTTGCAAGAAGTAATACTGGTATTGTTTAATTGTTTAATGTTGAATTGCTTTCAATCACAGGCAATACCATCATGTTAGGCACTGAATACATTTTCACAGAGTGGGAGTACGAGTGTGTGGGAGGGGGTATTCCAACGGAGTACGTGATGTAACATAGATCATTATACAGGTAGTGGAGAATGAGTCACTGAGCTGAGGGAGGTAACATGATAAGATCTCACACCAACATCTGTGTGTGTGTGTGTGTGTGTTTATATGGCTTAGTTTATACAAAGTGTTCAGAGGATATTTTCCAACAGTACTGCAAAATTGCCAACCTTAACAGCTCATTTAGACTCTGCAGTTCAAATCAAAACAATAAATACATGGACACTTGTTAGTAATTCCACATTTTCAGGTTAGAGGAGATTCAGATGGAACGGATCTATTGATCTATCTATCCTCCTTCAGTGCAGCCCATTCATTATTATTAATACCTTTTGTTCTTTTGGCTCCTGTTAAGAGGCCTGCTGGCAAACGCTGCTCTCTGACATCCAATCTCTCGCTTGCGTCTGCTGCCATGAGTGGCACTGCATGTTGTTAATGATGCCTGATCGCTTGTTTATCCTGTCCTCACTTGTTACAGCACAACACTTCTCAGTCATTAGATACTAGTGAATTGTAAATGCACATCGCGAACATACAGCAAAACAGCAAAAAACAGAATAAATGGTTATAACCACCAGCTGTTGAGCTGTTATCAACATTAGTACAACTGTATTATAATCAAGAATAAAACAAAATATATAAATATAAAAATAATTCTAATAATTTAACAAATCAATACCAACTAAAGGTCCTACCCAAGTGTTTTTCAAGACTTTCAACCATAACGCTTAAACCACACACAGTGAGAAATCCAGAAAGTTTTGTTGATGAAACTCAGCTACTAAGTTTATTTTGTCAATTATTCATCCAGAATTGTTCAAACTCCATCTGCTTGATGAAGACCACCTGAAAGCTCTAGGAAAAGTAGTGAGTGGAGCTTTGAATTTCTTTCATAAAATGACTATTTCATGTCAAGCATGAAATCTAATTATGCCTAATTTTAAGTATTGTAAAAAAAAATATATATATATATATATTAATTTCTGTTTTTTCTACATCGTGGTCAATTACAACATATTTTTAAAACATTAAATTATAATGTCTTCTGTGAGCATCTATTCCAGCATTTTACTTTTGAATCTCAAAATGTAAGAAAGACGGGATGTATTGCATTGTGTCTACACTTACAGACTTTACAGATTTGTTATAGAGCATCCAAGCACGAGGCGGCATTGCTGGAAGCATAATGTGAAAATGTCTTATGTTCCCCGGTTTTTCCTCATACGCATCAATGTTGGCGGTTATGTATTTTGAAGTAAAGTTGATGAGATGAAACTCACACACAAACACACAATCATTATGGAGAGAGAAAGAGAGGAAAGCAAGTAAAGGTGCTGCTTGTGTAATGATGAAAAGGAGGTCAGTGCCTGAAGGTAGTTATGGTGAACACCCAAGTAAAGACACTGAGGAATATAGAGCTGCCAACACATACATACCATACAACAACGGATTGGTTTAATAGATGGTGGTTGATGGAATAATAACTGGTATACCATCTTTGCACTTCTCCCTTTAAACATTGCTGATATATAAATGTTTGTAAATTCTAGCACAATATTTCAGTTTCAAAACCCCATCCAATAATATCATAAAATCAATATGTACAAATGTAACAGGTATTTCAAGTTTTTCTGTATTCATGTAAACAACTAAAATTAGTTATATTATATAATTTATACTAAATAAAGAGTAAAACCCTGTGCGTTTTATTAATTAACTTACTATTTGTAGTCTAGTACAAACCAAAAGCACAAGGGCAAAAATGTAAGAATGGATTAACAGGCAGTCAGCTCTTACATATGCTGCAAATGTTAGCATATCAAACTAACTAGCATACTAACTCAACAGCATCTGCTACAGCACCAATTTAACCATATTATCTGTGAGCTTACAGGTTACATTAAATAAAACAATAGCACGTTTTATTATGTTTGTCTTTTACATGGATCATTAGATGGTGAGATAATTGTTAGCCAGCCTCTGTTTTAGTGAAGACCTTTTGAAGGCACGTGAGCATAGCTCAATTAGCTAGCTAGCTACAGCTGATAAAATCGGCTAACAAACAGTTGTAATTTCAGCAAAAAACAAAAACAATGTCTACGGGCTGAAAATTAGAAACTGCTTTTGTACTCTCCATCTAAATAAAGACCCACTGCTTCCAAAATTACTGAGCATTTGCTTAGCAAAGGCCAAGTATAGTTATCATTAACTGCGTATACAGTTAAAATTGAACAGACAGGCATAGCACAGGAATTGCTAAAATATAATAACACTATAACAGGCTCAGACATTCATACTCAATTCTCATGTAATATCATAACAAGGACCAACCAAGATACTTTTCCATATAAAGAGAGCAATATCTGAGCCAGCTGAATATACGCGACAGTATATTGAGCTGACATGAGCCACAGTGAGGGTCAAAGATGACATTCAACAAATGTGGCACAAAGTCACAGTATTGAGGACACATCCACCCCCGCAGTCTGACTAATCAGACAAAAGTAAAAGGACTATTCTGAACCCAGACCATTCAGGCCAGAGGAAATATACCCCTTTACTCATACAGGTCCACAATGCTTTATGGCATCTACAGAGAAACTGGCAGGCCAGAGGATCAGGCTGGACCAGATATGTTCTGCTTATATGGGAAATTAAAGGGATACTGTTCACTGTTAGGCTATAGTGATAACTGGTCCCACTGAGGGATTATTGTGTGGTGATGCTATCATCACAGCCACTCTCCCACTGTCTATTTATAGTTCACAGAGCCACCACCCCCACCCCATCTCTTTCTGCCTCTATCATACTCCTCCATGCCAAATACTAAAGTTTATAAGGCTGGAAAAAACAGAACCACCAGCCACCAGTTAGTGATTTCAAACTCAGAGAGAAATACTGCACTTGTACCTGACCTTACACAGAGCGCTATTTTGAAGTTGGTAAACTTTATATATCACTTTACATCATACATAAATACAACATTTTTCAATATAAAGTGATGAGACAACCAGTATTTATATCAAGAATATATCAAGAATACAGTTGACATATATAATTTAAAGCTTAGTGAGCTAATGTCCTACTCAAGGACATTTGAGCAGACCCACGCTGGAAGATTCAAAATTTGGGAGTGGGTTCCTCCAAGCATTGGTCTTCCTGCTAAATTATAGCTACAGAAAATATTCAGACTAAATCCAGACACTCAGGTACTTATTAAGGTGATTCATCCAGATTTGGACTGCAGTCATACACTCATTGTGGTTTATTTGAGATCTGAGTATTAAGTTCAATTCATTTATCAAGGAGAACAATCTCACTCATTCTTCACTGTATACCACCTGGTCTGTCGTGGTGGATTTTATGCATGGGTTTAGAAATCACCAGGCAAAAAATATTTCAGATGTACTGTAGGGACCTGACCTTATTTTAAGGTCCTGAATGTATCATCCCAGTGTTCAGACAGAGACAGTGAATTCTGAATGGCTGCTGATTCCGTCTGCCAGGCGAGTCCCAGTGTCTGAGCCCCAGGCTGAAACACAGACGAACCACGGCACCTTAATCTGGATTAGCTGCTAAATTAGAAGCCTGGTTGCGCTTGTGTAACTGCTGGACAAAGTTCTGTCAGCCCCTATGGCTATTTGACGGGCAGGTAGTCTATTCAGGCTGTGTCAGCCGACATGGGCCAGAAGGAGTGACTGACTGGTATTGTACCCATAGAGAAAGTCCACACATATTTTTTAAATGATGCTGTACAGTGTACATATAAGAAAATTAGCACCACATAGAAAACTTATAGTGCGATTATCAGAAAAGAAAACTGAGCATGGAGTACTTTTGTGGTGGTGAGTAAAATGAGTAAAAGTATCAGTACCACAATATAAGTAATACTCAATACAAGCAAAATGCTCCCTATGAAAAATACAGAGTATTTATCAGTTTATGGTTATCCAATCCATTTATACACAGCTTCTCACTGGTGTATATGGTTGAGGTGGTACATATAGTTAATTCAGTATACCAATAAAATTAAGACTTTTAATATCTTTAATACCACCAATTCAATACCTGTTTCTATGTTCATACTAGCAGGGTATAGAGGATGTCATCACAACCAGTAGAGATGATAATCCTCTAATCATTTACTAAGTGCATGATTTATTGACAGTTATTCATAATGAATTAACCATTAAACACAAACGCTGGAGAACCACTGTTTAATCTTTAACTGGTGAAAAGCTTCCTGAAGATTTTTTTTGTATGTTCTTTTGTGTATAATCTTTGATCTGAAAGATAATCATGAATTGTAACTGCCAAATACATGTGCTGGGAAAATAGAAATTATAGACTTAGAAAACAGCAGTGAATGGAAATAGTTCTTTGCAGTTAAGATTGCATTTAAGTAGGCTTGCCAGTACTGGCCAATGGAATTAGGTACTTTCAATCACAAATTACAGTAGCAAATAAAATTAAAAATATATCACTATCACTATGACAACAACCTACAGAGAAACATTATATAGCCAAATGTTTGCATGCAAGGCAAACATGGGTGTAGGCTTCACGTGAGCATTAGATATACTACTACTACTACTACTAATGCTACTACTACTACTGCTACTAGATTACCGCTACTACTGCTACTACTACATTATTACTACTACTACTGCTACTACTACTACTACTACACCATCAATACCACTACTACCACCATCACGATGATGACACCACGACGACACCACCACTGCCACCACTACCACTACTACCACTACCGCTGCCACCACCACTACCACCACTACCACCGCCGCCGCCACCACCACTACTCTCCACCACCACCGCTGCCACCACTCACCACTACCACCACTCACCACTACCACCGCCGCTGCCACCACCACTACCACCGCCGCTGCTACCAACTGAACACCACCGCCACCACCACTCACCACCAGCCACCACCCCACCAGTCCACTCACCACCAGCCACCACACCACCAGTCCGCCACCACCACCACCACCACCGCCCGCCACCACCACCACCACTGCTGCCACTACCATCACCACCACCAATGTCGTTCACCACTCACTACAATACTACTACCACTACTGCTGCTACCACTACTCACTACCACTACTACTCACTACTGCCACTACTACTACTACTACTGCTGCTACTACTACTACTACTATCACTACTACTACTACTACTACTACTACTACTACTACTACTGCTGCTACTACTACTACTACTACTACTGCTACTACTACGTCTCTAACCATCACAATTAAATGCCTAATCCTAACCCAAACCTAAACCCAATTCTATCCTATAAACCCTAGAGCCAAGTCTTAACTGTCAAACAGCCCATTAAAGCTGAAAGGACCAGCCAAAATGTCCTCACAACGATGGTTTCAAACCAAATTTGTCATGTACACACACACACACACATACATACTACAGCCGTATTATAGTGATGTGTAGATCCGGCCCAAGTAGGGAATGCTGTGCTGTACTGGAGCAGCAGATCAGGATATGTCTGTCATTCGGTGATGGTGTGTGTGAGCTTAAAGACAACTTGTTGAGGCACGCAGCACAACAGCGGCAAATGCACACAGCTTTCCCCAGATCGACAAGAGAGAACACGGTTATCCAACTCCAAGAGGTTCGGGTCTCTGCGGAAACCTTTTAAAACTGGACTCTGTAAAATTCTAGTTATTGCTTGTGGAACATAAAAGAAAATGTAGGGCAGTGTAAATCTGTGAGGTCCTACAAATGTGCCGAACATAACATATTTTCATATCATTTGAACTTTTTAGATTAATTCACCCTGTTCTTTAGCAGCGAATGTCGGTACAAGGGGCACCATTACATTTCGTATGTCATGTGTATGCCGATTTGAAGAGCAGCTTTAATGAAATGATAGACATTTTGGAAATCTTATTCTATCGTGTTTTAGCTTTACACAATGAGCAAGACCCAGAAAACAACACGTTTTCCAGTGTAGTTTGGCGGCACACTGTCACGCGCGATACAATAGTGCGTAACGGGAATTCCACGCTGCGCTTTTCCTCTTGTGAAAGCGTTGACTGATGTAGACAGGCGAGAGTACTTGTCCATTCATTGGATTCGTACACATACTATGTTTACCGAGAGATACTTTTTTTTGAAAATGTTGAAGATGCTTAAATGAAGAGCCAACACGCGGACGTATAGAATCGTACGTACAGATTGAGAGGTACAGAGAAACAACATTTACTCTCACAACCAACAGCACTAGACACCAATACACCGGACAAGAGTTCAAGATGCAGTTTAAGACACTCACCCTCTATGGCAGATCCGTCCAGCACGGTGCTAAAGTAGAAAAATAGATTTGAAGAAATGACTGTCTAGATTATGTGTTGGTAGAAAGCTCACTCCGCTATTGATGTCTAATTTCTATTTGACCAAAAAGCTGATGAACCTCAGGCTCAGTCCAGCGTCTCCAATGTCACAGATCGCGGCCAATGCGAAGTCATGTAAGATCAGCCAGTCTGGTGCTGCATTCATGTATCATAATGCAGTTAGTGAATACCTGCTCTGCCAGTGGGTGTGCAGTACCTCATAACAGTTCGGCTCAATTTAGACTTTAGATGCTAAATACGATTAGAGATTACAGTTTGTCCTAGCTTTTGGGCACTTTACCTACAATTTAGATACGCATTTAAACACTTCATCCCTCAAAAAAGTTAAATCAACTATACGTTGGCCTGTAATATATAGTATGACGTATAAACATGCGCATATATGTTACCCGTGCTAAATGTACTTCTAAAGTTTTATATGCTGAAAAGACTTTGGTTATTCTGTGACCAGTTATCCTCCCCGTAGAGATATTTATGTGACACAAGTTTAAAACCTTCATATATTCGTACGGTACGTGAAGGCAGCAGCAGGCTGTGTGTGACAGACATGTCGTGCGGTGACTCAGAGCTGAGTCAGAGCGTCGTGTCCCGCCCACACCGCGGTGGCGGCCAATAGAGCTCGTGCGGAAACGGGCACAGTGGCGAGCAGTCACGCAGACCCTCCACAGTTTCTCTGTGCGCGGGTTTAAAGGGACGCTATCTGCCGGTCCATGCGCGGAAATCATTCCCCTTGACCATTAAAAGCAGGTGGGCGGGTATATATATGCTACATATTCACGTCATATATACATTAACATATATTTATAAATATGAAGGATGAATTGGATCACAGACAAAACGTTGTGTCTTCATTTATCAAAAGCCCACACACCAATCACCTAACATGACATCTAAATATTAGCAAAAATATTTATTTCCTTCAGAGTTCACACTGCAGGTACTTGTTAAGGTACGTCCTCTTTCCACTTTACTGTCCTCCTGACTGCTTTGGAGGAGAAACAAGGGGGTTCTAGCTTTTAATTGCTTTTTATTTGGAGCTGATGAAGGCTCACTTGTTTGATAAGTCTGAAATTATTCAGTGATGTTAAATGTGTCCAGAAGGGTTTTAACCACTAGTAGCGCTGTGGAGCAATGTTTTAATGCTCCAGTTGTTCATATCTTTGGACAGGAGCATGTGGACAAATCCATATAGTCTTATGTTCATGCCAAAATTTCACGCTAGTCTGCTGTTTAGTACTTGGTGGCAATGAATCATAGCAATGACCAGTAGAGGCAAAGAAGAACTTCAAGCTATTAAACAATAAACAATTCAGGTTTCAGAATAAAACATTTAAAAAGTTTTTAGAAAAATGAGGACAGACATGCATTCATCATATGTGACAGACATGTACACCCCATTCAAAATGACACAGCTAAACAAGGCTTCATGACCCTCCTCTTGACCAGGGTTGGACATAGGTTGGATGCTGCCAGGCTTTGGTTAACTGGTGCTGCTACCCGGAATGGAAGTGAAATTAATTATACAGTGTAATTCAGAGGTTTATCAATGAAGTGTTTGAAGGTATACTGCAGACTGGAGTCTCTGCTGACAGTGAAAAGCTGGGTCACAACTATCTCATATGAATGGGTCCTAGACCCTCATCTGCTGTCTGACAGTGGTATTAGTCTTTTATGGCTACAAGCTGGTATGACTAACGTTTTGACATTAATATCCATTGAGTGCTACTGTCTATCTTCTTTGCAGATGATGTGGTTCTGTTGACTTCATCAGACTGTGACCCTCAATGTGCACTGGGGCGGTTTTCAGCCAAGTGTGACGTAGCAGGGATGAGAGTCACCTCCAAGTCTGAGTCCATGATTCTCTGCTGGAAAACTGTGGATTGCTCTCTCCAGGGCAAGGGTTAGTTGCTGCTCCAAGTGAAGGAGAGTAAGTCTCCCAGGATCTGGTTCATGAGTTATGGTAAAGGATCACAAGATGGGCAGGTGGATTGGAGTGGCATCAGCAGTAATGTATGGATGCAAGCTGCTGGAATTAGTTTTCTTGGTTATCTGGCCTCAGCCCTCTAGACATCCAGAATACCTTGCTTAGCTTGCTGAGCAGAGAAAAGCAGAGAAAAATGGATGAATGGATGGTATTATGTAAAATCTTCAAAACTCTTACCAAAGAAACCAACATCTAGAAAAAATGGAGGTAATACAATTAAATATCACTGCAGTGATAGCGCTCTTTTCCTGTAGTTGGTCACTCCAACACATCTACATCTGCATGTCTAAACTGTTGTTGCTGTTTCCTTCCTTAAAGGACCAGTGTGTCACATTTACGGGGTGCTAGTGGCAGAAATGGAATATTATACATAAGTACGATCACCTAAAATTAATAATCATTGTGCCTTTTGTGTTTTAACAGTAGCACTGCAGCGATGAAGAGGAAGAAAGGACAGAGCAAATGTCAGCTATTACCTATAGTTTTACAGACTAACAACTAAATACATTATCTAAATATAGCTACATAAACAAACCTCTTCACTTGACAGACTAGTGGATGTAGTAGTTGAGGCCATTTTGTCACCTACCAGCCACCATAGACTCTTCAACACGTTTCTAAAGGGATGGGTGAGAGGACAGGTGTTCAGTTGGCTGCAATCTTTGTTCTCACCTCTGGGTGCCACTAAACCCTACACACAAATCAATAAAAAAACACTAGTTTAATTCCACAAAAGAGGACTGGTTTGTAGACAGGCATGTGTGTTTTGTTAGTGACTGAGCTAAGCTAACAAGCTAATGAGTTTGCTGACCACTAGCAAGGCTGTTAGTGCTAAGAACGTTATTTTGGGAGTGGTGAACAAAATGCCAGGGGGAAGTGAGAAGAACAGTACAGGGAAAATAGAAAGAAGCTTTGGGAAATATTCTGACTGACTAGCAATAGCTTGACCAGAGAGGCTAGTGACTTGACAGTTAGCTTGCCAGCTACAGCAGTTCACCAACTGGCCCTACAAATAGTTACTAAACCATCCCCACCACTTTGTGGTGTGCAATGTTCCCTCTAAGCTGCGCGCCTGCGCAATCGCGCACCGCTCCCGCTTTCTCCGCGCAAAACTATGTAGCGCATAAAATTACAGTGTGCACGTCTGATGTTGCTCACAGTGGTCCAAGGAATTCTCAGGGAGTTTGTGTGTATGCTCAGACACATGAAAAATTAGGGGGAACATTGGTGGTGTGACCACCATTTTTCAGGTGGTGTAGGTTCACAGGTGTAGAACTGATCAGTTCATAAGTAAGCTACAACCCAATTCCCTCAGATGCTTGGTATCTAAAAAAATACACATTTATTTTGCATAAAGTGCACCACTATGGCCACACTATCACTATAGGACCATAATGCTAACACAGGTGGATAGAAATAGATGTAATATAAGGTCATTATAAATTCACTGTAGACTACACAAGCTTGTAAGATTATGTTTTTTTGCTCACCTTCAGGTGTTTGTCTGGATGAACTGCACACACACACACACACAAAGCCCTGCATACAGTGAAGGGTGACCTCGGGCCTCTGAAATCTAACTGAGCAGACTGACATGGGGAAGGAGCACTCTGCAATAACTTCCTCCCTCCTTTTTTTCTTCCAACCCTGCACCTGCTATGCCTTGGACTGTTATACAGTGATATACAAGAAAGATCAGGTAACCCTTGATTTGCATTGACCTCTACTGGCAGTCAGAGGGAACTGCAAGTCAAATTCTTGCACAAGTTCTCTGGAGCAGCAATTCTAGGTACTAATGCCCCTTAGGGTTATATATAATTAACATACTGGTTGACATAAGTAATCAAAGACAGCATTGATCTACGTGGCTGTCTCCACCTACAGATTATGGCAACAACTGTACTTCACCCTGATTTACCACCTGCTACCAGTAACATGCACTTCTTCCTATTTCTATTCCTCCTGCAGTGACGTTTCTCACTCAGCTTTACATGACCTATCTTTCTCAGCCATCTCCCCCTTGGAGTTCACAGTCAAAAACCAAAATATCAGTTTTACTTTTGTTGAAGCCACCATTTACAACCCAGCTGTTTCTGAAGGGAGCATCTCCGGTGAAATGAGGGTGTTTTCAGTAGAGCGCAGCTGATAATGATTATACAAAGAAAAGCTGGTAAAGCTGAGATTAATTTACAAATGTGCTTTTCCCTTACAGCCAGAAGAACAGAAATCTCTGTTACTAACCTTTACTTCTGTCTATTTTAACTATCACTTGGTCCATGACCTGTGCAAACAAGGAAGTGCTAAACAAAGGTCAGTTGGCAACTCGGCCTCAGTGGGAGCTGAAGCTCGGTCTGGCCAAGTATTTCTCTTTGCTGCATTTGGAAACAAAAATGTGGATGGAGATTAAATCAACACAGCATAAATGTAAAACAGATTAATATGTTCATTCACAGTCAAAAACAGAGAGAAAAATACATGAGAACAATTTAATCAAATCAGTTATATTTAATGGTAATGTTCAAATTAAGTGTTCTTTGTAATGGTACAAAATAACTATAGTCTATACTTCTGGTGTAAAATGGCCGTTTAGCCACTTAAATAAGTAGAGTGTATTGTACTAACAGTCAGCGTTCAAACAGAATTTAGTTTTTCCTGTGGCAGAGAGGAGGAGCTGTTGGACCACAGTGGTATCAGGGCTGATGGGTGATGAACTGCTGCTGGATGCAGTCAGGGTGAGATCAGTGAAAAGAGTTCCAAACAAATGTTTCCCCAGTTAGAGTACCAAATGAAGTTATTGCAAAATCAAAGTGAAATTTGTGACCTTTGTATGGAAGTTTAAAAGTAATGAGATGGACAAAATATTCTTAGTTTCATGAAATATGAAAAAACTAAAAATCAAAAATCAATCACCTTCAGCCCTTAAAATTAGATTTTATATTGGGGTCTTCCCCAAGATGGGGCCTTAAGATAAGGTAATAAATCAGGTGTTATGGCCCCTTTTATTTCAGTTCATAGTGGTACATAAATTATTAATGTAAATAAATTCACAGTTAATTTAATTTCCACAAAATAACTGCTGTGGTGAAGATTTAACTTTAGGGTCCCTTAAGGATCTGGGGCCCTGAGGCAGTTGCCCATTGGTGCCTTTCTCCAAAAGTAAGTTGATTGAGATTTTCCTCAGTCAGAGGGCTCTGTGTGCTGGTCTGAAGTCGAACAGGCTACACGCTGCACGTAAAGCAGAGGAATGATGCTCCTGCGTGGACCATTCCGTCAATTTACAAATACGAAATGAAGCGAGACGTGGACAAAGTCCAAGTCTGTTTTACATCAACTTTTGTTTTGGTCTCTTAAAACAGTCAAACCTCGTTCGTTATCCGCACTCTACCACCGCACAATGTTAAAAAGTCGTAAGGTGTAAATGGTTCGCTCCTCCTGCAGCCTGCTGTCTGTAAGCTCCTGCAAAGCTCTTTAAGTCCCTCACTTTTATCTCTGACTCACGGCGAAGATGAGCTACGGAGACCGCTACACCTCGTCATCTTACCGGAAGATTTTCGGGGACTCTCCCAGGTTCCCCGTCTCCTCCTCTCGCATGAGCGGCTCCTTTCCTCGGGTGTCCCCGGGGCTCAGGTCCATGGCTCAGTCCCGCAGCAGCGCGTCCTCCCTCAGCCTGTACAGACGGGTCGGACGGTCCTCCGCCTCTTTCTCCCCAGTGCAGACCGACTCCCTCGACCTGACCCAGACCTCCATTGTCAACAATGAATTGAAAGTCATCAGAACCAACGAGAAGGAGCAGCTGCAAGTAGGTGTGACGGGTTGAAACGAATGATGAACTTGACAACTCATCTCATAAGTTCCACATTTTATGACTAAATAGCTCCCAATAATTCTGGTGTCTCAACCCTTTAGTATCAGACCAGGTCATTATGCATTATACATGCATTTCCCTGTGTAGAGGAATAAATCAGTCCATATTAGATGAAAATTAGTATAACGCTCCTCTTGTGTCATCACCTCATCCTGAACATTATTAAGCCTTTGGACCAATATAAGACTCTAAACATTTACTCATGTTTACCATAATGAAAGCAGCAATCATTGTATTTACTTACAAAAAGGTGACCTGGCCTTTAGACCACTTAATGAACTGTTAATCCTCCTTAATCTGATGCAGACATCAGCACCCCTTTATAAACACTGCACTTGTAACTAAACCACAACCACAAAATAATCTCGACGCAGTTCTGTTCTGGACCTTTTGATCATGTCACAGCAGGTGGAGTTGCTCTGTAGTAGATGTTCACATTTTTCATGATTTTTAGGACTTGAAGGTAGAGCTGACAGGACAGCATTTTGATACCATCCGCTGTGTAATTCAGCCAAAACCATTATTTCATTGTTGATTAACCTGGCAGTAATGTTTCTGATTAATTGATTAACCATTTAGTGTTTAAATGTTACAAAATAGTAACTAAATTTTCCCTCCTAGTTTTAGGAGTCCCAATTGATAATCAAAATGTAATTAATTTACTGTCTATCAACTAATTAATTCACTGACAATCATTTCAGCTGTGCTCTAGAACAAGCGAGTGAGCAGACCTTGAGTCGAGATTGTTTTGGTAACTGCTGTCTTCAAGGCTAAGAATGAGCTGTTGATTGGACGTCATGGAGGCTTTAGGTTTAAGATGCACGACCACTGCAATGTCCCTGGTGGAGGAAAACGCCCCAAGAATACTGCCTGATGTTGAGGGGAAATGTTTGAATTTAGTCTGCAGTTTTGATTTACCACTTTCTCCTGGAAGGCTGTCCATAACCATCCAAACAATGTTGGCAAGGCAGAGAGAAATCATCAGGCTCTCATTTAGGTAGACTGTGATGTTTATCCTTTCATCCCAATTTTAAAGCTGCGCACCAAATGTAAAGCTGCACTGATCGATAGCAACTGTTTGCTAACAAGTGACTTTTTAAGGTGGTAACATGTCAATGCTGTGTTTACAGATGTTTCTGCTGCCCACAAGTGGTAAAAAAAAAAAAAAAAATTATTAATGCAACTTTAAGCTTATCAGTGGAAGCTATTGTGTGATGATAAACACATATTTTTCCTGTTGCACAGGGTCTGAACGACCGCTTTGCCATGTTCATTGATAAAGTGCGGCACCTGGAGCAGCAGAATAAAGTGCTGGAGACAGAGTTGGTGACCCTGAGGCAGAAGCAAAACGAGCCGTCCCGCATCGCTCATCTCTACCAGCAGGAGATGAGGGAGCTGCGGTCACAGGTGGAGGAGCTGAGCAGGGACAAGAACCGCATCCTGATTGAGAGGAACAACATGGAGGACGAGCTGCAGGTAAAACCAATGGGTAGTTTTGAAAACAATAAGGATAGAAGACTGCTACAGATTTGAATTTTACTTGCCCACAAAGTCACCTCTTCTCATTCTCTCATCTCTTAACTCTCCTCTCATTTCACATTTCAGAAGCTCAGTGCAAAGTTTGATGAGGAGGTGAGAGCTCGGGAGGAAGCTGAACAGACCTTGAAGTCTTTTAGGAAGGATGTGGATGACGCCGCAGTTGTTCGTCTGGACCTGGAGCGTCGGGTGGAGTCCCTGATGGACGAAATCTCCTTCCTGAGAAAGGTCCATGACGAGGAGATCCAGGAGCTGAGCAGCATGATGGAGGCGCAGCAGGTCTCCGTGGAGCTCGAGCTCGCTAAACCGGACCTCACCTCGGCCCTGAAGGAAATCCGCAACCAATACGAGTCCATCGCCTCAAAAAATCTGCAGTCAGCCGAGGAGTGGTACAAGGGCAAGTTCGCCAGCCTCAGCGAGCAGGCGAGCAGGAGCAACGAGGCCATGAGGGCCAGCAGGGAGGAGATCAATGAGTTCAGGAGGCAGCTGCAGTCCAAGACCATCGAGATAGAGACCCTGAGGGGCACCAATGAGTCTCTGGAGAGGCAGATCACAGAGATGGAGGACGCACACAACACTGAAGTCACAGCCATGCAGGCAAGCAATCATAGTCATTAAAAAGTATAGTGAGTGTTCTCTAATATCCCAAACATACTCACTGTAAGCCAGAGGAACATATTGTATGTTAGCATCTATGCTGCTGTCAGCGTCACTGTAGCCTTGTCTCCATACCTCTCTATATGACAGGCCAATAGCCAGGATTTTAGAAATCTCCAAACACACACTCATTTCTATTTTATGCAAGTTTCATTAACATGGAGCAGGTCTTCTCCTTACAATGTACAGCTACTTTACACAACTACAATAACTGTCCCAGACCTTTTCCTACAGTTGTTACCAAATTACATGGCTCTTTAGTATTAGTGAAGTGCAGACTTGTAAAATAAAGCCCTGGAAATTTGCTCTCAGTTCCCAGTCACCCTCTGCAGCACCACTGTCAGAGTCTGCAGGGAGGTCATTTCTGTCTACAACTCTGTAGAGTAATAGGATTGGAAGTGAGCAGATCTCACGGTCAAGTTCCCTCTGAATTATATCACAGCTTGAGTAAAGCGGTTAGCTAACTGCACACACAACTTCTACATGTCAAGAACTGACTGAGATCTTATCATTGAAGACAATCTCTCATGCGCAGTTCTGCTGCTAACCTCTAAGGTCGCTTTGCTCACTTTTGACTACTAACAGAAAATTGCAATAAAAGCTGGTCATTAAATAATTTGTGGGCCTCAAAAATGAGTCAAGCAGAAAACTGACATTACTGGTATCTGCACTGTAGCACAACAGTTTGATCATGTTAAGCTCAACTCTCAGCTGCTCAGATTTTCTTTTCTTTTTTTTACATTAATACCCTAATACTTACTTATTGAGGATCAGATTTGTGGTTTACCTGTTAATTCATTTCAGCACTTATTGGCTTTTTTGTCTCTTTATAAGAAGATTGGTACCACCAGCTTAGTTTAGCACAAAGACTTGAAATGGGAAAAAGGCTAGCATGGCCAGCATTAATTGTGTGTGACTACACAATTAGTAACTTCCTTGAATTTGTTGGACTTGTTGGCAACCTCACATGATGACCAAACTTCAGGAAGTCACTGCTCCTGGCCAAGAAATAATCCAGCACATAACCTCCCCTAAAGATACAGCATTACATTACACTTCCAAGCTTTGTACGTATTAAACTAATGAAATACAATATATCAGTTAGCTTGCTTTAGAGGTGCTGGTAGGCAGATTCTATTACCTTTAAACAGAAGCCCACTTCCAGACTTTCTGCATAGCTAAGCTAAGTGGCTAATGGCTGTAGTTAGATAAGAGAGAGAATAAGCATATTTTCCATATTTTCTAGTCAAAATTAATTGAAAGCAGGAAGGATTCTCATTAAATGTGATAAAAGGAATTTATGAAATAGGGGTAAACTACAATTAAAGAATTCCTGCCTGTAATAATAACCTGTCTCAAATAAAGTTACGGCTCTGATCCTCAAAGTTTGACAATTCATTGTCTGTAACAGAGACCAGGTTCAAAGTCTGAAGTCAAGACGTGACCTTTAGTGTGTGGTAGGCACTTAGTGAACAGCTCTTAGTAAATTGACCTTGCATGTCTATTAGATTAACCTCTGACCCGCTAAATCGGATACAGGAAGGCCATCTGCTTTCACTGGCTTTTTAGAGAAGGTAAAGCCGCAAAAGGTTATTTTATTACTTCAAGGGAAAAAGGAAATTATGGCCCAGAAAAAAAAGTATCCAAGTAGATTAAGAAGACTTTATATGGATGCTAGCAAAGTGAAGTAATTAAGAAAACTATGTGAAACACAATTGATTATCTCTCAGCTTTTCTCTCGTCTAACTGCTTTCTCATTTCCAATGTAACAGGACACTATTGGCCACCTGGATACAGAGCTGAGGAATCTGAAGGGTGAGATGGCTCAGCACCTGAGAGAGTATCAGGACCTGCTCAATGTCAAGATGGCCCTGGACATAGAGATAGCTGCCTACAGGTGCTGACTGGATTAAGGGACAAACCAAAACCAAACAATAGATGGCTATGTCTTGCCAAAATCTGTAAGCACTGTGAGGTGTGTTAAGTCTCTGTGTGTCCAGTCTGACATTTGTTTCTTTTGGTCCTATAAGGAAACTGCTGGAGGGGGAGGAGACACACTTTAACTCAGGAGTGTCTTTCGGTGCTGCCAGCTACAGCTACCAGCCTCGAGCCTCAGCCGGCTCCTCCAGGAGCAGCCAGAGGGAGAAAGAAGGAGCTAAGAAGGAAAGCTTCAAGGAGATGAGTGAGGATAAAGATGAGGCAGACATCAACTCCAACAACTGAAGACAGACAGACAGACAGAGAAATCTGGAGGGTGATAAGAGACATACTGTTGTAGTGAGTTCACAGTAACATACTTACATAAAAATTGGTATTTTGGGTGATAATCAGTATCATGTAGTTGAAAAATAGAAAAAAAAAGTTGACATTTTTTCCTGAGGGATAGGTCTCAGTATTTACATGATCTTTCGACTATGAAGTCACTGTTATTAAGTTGTATATTTCAACATTAAACAAAGGAAGCCAACCTGGCAATCTAGTACTGTAGGTCTCCAGAGATGAACATGTCCTGAAAAAGTCCTGAATGTTCCTGTGTGAATTTCCATTTTGCTGCTGTTTAAGATTGCACTGAAACCTGTGTGCCAGGTGAGAAAAAGATTGCCCAGGCAGAGACTTTCTAAACACCAAATGTTAGTGTAGGTCCACTTCTCTGTTGTTGCAGTGGATTGTCAATTAACTTCTCAGTTTAAAGCACTTTGGGCACATAGGGTGTGTGGAAGAGGACAGTGCCTGCTGGCCTCTTCTTTGCACTGTTGTGTTTTGTTTTATGATATGACAAGGTGTAGATGTTTACCCCATTCCTAACATTATCAGGTGTTGCAGGTACAGTTTTCTATGTTGGAAAACTCTATAGTGACAGAGAGAATAGCCAGCCTGGTTTATTACGATGTACACAATGTTTTGGTAGTGAAAACATTCAACTAATCAAATAAAATGTAATTCAGCACCTACTGGAAAACCATTCTCTGTTGTTTCAATTGCACTGAATAAAATGATAAGACTGACAAACTGTTTCCCATGTTTTATATCCAAGTCATATTCTCAAATATTCTCAAACAGGAAGATGTTCATTCAGGGCTGCTGCCAGGTAGACGTCAATCTTCAGCAGTTCAGGCCACACTGAGCCTCAGCTCAGTAACAATCTGCAGTTGTACTGTAATGATTACTTTTCCATAATTCTACTGTTTTCCTGACTTCTGCATCAAATTTCTTAGGATCTGCAACACATTAAGTGGGCTACTGACCACAACTACAGAATTGTAGCAGAAACTCAATAATATCTCACCTTTGAAATGAAAAATTGATTCAGTGCAGCAAGATATTTAACAACTAAACAATAAATGCTGGAAGACTTTTATCACAGGCTTTATATTCTTTACCTGTGGTCAGGGAGGAATCACAGCCTCCCCCTACACCCAAGAGGAAGTAAGCTGGTAGAACTATTAGCATGAGAACCTCTGTTTGAAGGGACTGTTAACACGTCATGTTTGAAAGTCAAAGCACCACAAAGTGACACAAAACAACCACAAACATAAGGTCTCTCTCAGTTTGGGGGGTTTTGGAGGGGTGGAGGTCCTTTGCAATGTCTGTGCCCAGTTATATGAAATATAAATTATTTTGCATTCACTGAATAAACAATGTAACTATTAATAATGCATATGAATGTACATTATAATTAAAAATTTACTAAATGTACATTATTGCCAAAAGTGAGGCATTTTTACACTTCTGAAATGTGAACTCCTACAAAACAGGAAACATGGATGAATCATGAAACACTTCTCATTTGTTATTTATTGATTCAAAGTGATAACAAATTACAACCCCTATCATAGCCTTCCTTATACAAACACCCTTTAAATAACTGCCTTTGTGCTCTGATGAGTTGTACTGAAAGCTGGTTTTATCAAGTAAGACACATTCATTCACATCATCAGACAGTCTATATAAAAGTTAACAGCTCTTAAGTTAATGTGTAAATCAACACAAAGCAAGCTGGAATTGAAGATACCACAAAGATCTAAACTCTTTATACAGTATACATGCACACAAACCTTTGGTAGTGGTAGCTCTTTTGTTTCAAGCCCTTTAAATCACAAGTGTCTACCTGAAATCAGTCAACCATTAAAATCATTAATGCAGAAAAAATAAGAATCAGGTCCCTGGTTTCCAGTTTGTACTGCCTTCACACACTGTTGAAATTAGAGCAGTTTCAGACCCACTAACAGCAGTTCAGTCCAGTTTTAGCTACAGCAGAACTCACATTCTTGTGTCGAGGGGAAGCACACTGAACAATACCTAAAAATGGCAGTAGGAATAGGAATTTGTCATTTCCACTCATCAGGTGAAATTCATTTCTACATGTTGGCACTTCAGGAAGTCAAATGTATATGTGATGTTTTTTTGAACATTTGATGCCACAGTGTGAAATTTTATATTTAAACTTCCACAACACTGGAGACTGATTGATAAAGAAATCCAAGTTTACAGTTCTTGGACTTTGTCTAACAACACATTTAAGACATTAGTGAAGCCGTTATAATGCAAATGTAGACACTGCACTCCACATTGTGACAAGAGTGTGATGAAGAGAATCAAAGTCCAAAAGGACAGAACTCAACACTGGGAGGGCAGGACCAAGCCAAAGTGCAGCACCAACAGACCGTCCTGGAGCAGAATGGAAACAAGACCAAAATGATCCCTCAGGATGAGGAACGCTATTCATGACAATGACATTTGCATTATTAAAATTGTGGTTTGTTCTTGTGTGTGACTGGTGCTTACCTGTAGTGCCTCTTCACCCACAGAGTTCTGTATGTCTTTGAGTGACTGGTAGTGATCTAGGAGGTGATCTCCACAAACTACATCCACCTGCAGGACACACAGAAAAACTTCAGACCACTGCAGCAGAAATTCACAGGAAATGTCTTGAGCAGTCATTATAAACTGGATGGAGATAATGGGGTAGACTAAAACAGCAGCTAGTCAATTCCAGTGATACTAAAAGTGTTCTAGCAATGTAAGAATTTAAAGGACAGAGTTATATAATTGTTGTGACCTTTTAATACAGTGAATAATGACCCTGGGCTCATCTTTCTCTGTTCTCACCAGGTTTGTCCAGAAAGAAATGCACAGTGAAGCACTGAGGCCAGGAAATCAGTATAAGCTGCTAATCCTCATCCATGTGTTACTAAATACAAAATAATTCCTGAACTCTGTCTCTGTCAAACTGACAACACTTATTTCTGTTTGTCTGTGCTCTGAGGACATATCATGATCCTAACACTAATATCTCGTGAACTTCTCTTACAGCATGTCTACTGCTCTGAAGCAGACATGTGGTATCACTGCACTGATTATTTGATTGTAATCAGATTAAGGTTGTCCTCAAGGAGTGTCTGCTGTCCTTTAGATTTAGGCAGCCTGCTGAGTTTTGCCCTGAGCAGCTGACCCTTCTATGTTGGCACCTGTCCGGATAGGCAGTTGTTTCATCTCCCCACTACAGTACACGCGTGCATTGCTAACTGCACCGCATACTGCCCTGCATGTTTCCATGCTTTATCTTTTGGATAAGGCTGAGTGTCCCACCGAGGTGAAATATCAGGAAGTTCTCACCAGTTCCTGGATGAGTGAGGAAACGTCTTCAAGATGAAACTGTACTGTACTTTACTGAGACTTGTACCCCCGAGACAGCAGATAGACATAGACAAGCTTAACACCATTCTTTTTGCAGAGTTTAAGGAGACAGGAAACATGGAGATAGACAGAGAAAGAGGTATGACATGCAACTAAGGTCCCCTGGCCTGCATCTTAACCATACTCACTCTCACACTCACACTGTCAGTGTGTGTGTTTACATAGAAGGCAACCACCAGAATGGCAACTTTCTCCATTTAAAATTGAATTTACAACACAATAAAGTGTGCAAAACCACAGCACTAGTTTGAACCTGGTCACTGTGCACGCCTATACTAAACTGTAATGCTGACTGTCTTTTGCTGCTCTGCTTCCAAGTTTGTCTAAAGCAACAATCAGGATCAAGACTGTAGTCATGTAACTTTGTTGAGCGATTAGCTGTAAGCCTGGTAGACTCACCTGGCAGGATGGGCTGAGTTCCATTTTCCTCCTGATGAATAACTCCACGTGGCGGATAGTGGCCTCACCTGACACTCGAACATACCGCCTTTCTAATGGCTACACAGAAACAGGGTGGTCAGGGTGGGATATACTGTATTACAGTCTTTCAGAGGAGTGTCACTCATTTAAAAAAAAAAAAAAAAAAAAAAAAACAACTACAGGGAACACAAGTTAGAGCCATGTCATTTAAAACTGAGCAACCTTAAAAAACATGTTAGCTTCACTACCTCAAAAGTAACTATTGCACAGTGGAAGTAAATCTGAACAACACAGTCCCTGATTAACAATGCCATCATCTGAGACAAACTACTCTTCTCAGTATATCCAACAGGCTGTGTAATTACAGAAAAGCTTGACCACAGACATCCTATTGGATAAGCAGGCCAGGGTGCAGCTTACACTACAACCTTTATCAAGTTATCGTCCACCTTTGAACTCATATTTTCTGTTACAGTGGACTATTATAATCTAATAAGACCTGATAAAGCTTTAAGATGTAAGTCATTACCTTATAGTTGCTAATGCCCTCTTCAGCCCTGAAAAGAAAACAAGAGTCAATGTAAGTCTATTTTTTGTATTGAGCGAGCACTCAGTGTAAGACAATGGGACCATCTGGTGACATGTCTAAGTAACTGCATCAAAATTTAATTAACTTCTACAAATTGGATTTCCCTTTTTCCTAAAGGCAGAAGACATGGTTGCCAGGTAGCAAACTCAGGTCAGTCAGTCCTATTCACAGCTATGGACCAAAGGCAAAGTGTCTGGCTTTGGAACTAGAATTTGTTGCCTCACATACATGAATGTGATTCCCATCAGGGGATGACCACAATACAAAACTAAAGTGGTTGTCCTGTGTTCTAATTGCTAATTAAGAGAATTATTTACACTTGCGAGACAAGGCTAATTAACAGCAGCTAACCTGAAGATTTTGTTTCACCCTAGCTGTGATGGTACTGACCTCACAAAGAAGGTCACAGCAGTAAATGCACAGGTGTAGTTAAAATGGCTACTGATTAATGATGGCTGCATTCAATTTAGATGTTCCAGCACAGCAGTGCAATCATTAGTTATTGGTTGCACCTGTGCTTTTCCTGCTATGACAGATCAAATAACTGCTGTGAAAATGCACAGTGGTTCCACTTTTTAGAGCACTGTTATTAGGAAACAATAGAAAAAACAGACAGCGAGAACCTGTTTGCTGCTCTCCTTTCACAAAACTGTAATGTCATTTGCATTTCAACATCATGCTAAGAAATAAGAAAAGAACATGAGATTAAAACCACCAGGTGAGGCTAATTAGCTAATTAAACAGCTCCCTAATGAAAGGATGAATGAAAACACCACAATACGTGTAGCCAGTGAGTAACAGCTTAGGTAAATAAGGTCATTACATTAGCAAATTACAATGTTGTTTTATGTCATTTTTGTCGGAGTTGTGTAAGCACTTTAAACTAAATATAAATGTGCTGAAAGGCTACCTTTTATAGCCAATATAATTAATGCTGGACAAAAAACTGTCCAATGAGATCCTTACCCCACAAACTCCAGCAGCAGAGACACATCCAGCTCAGGGGGAATGGTGAACACAGACTGAGGAATGTTATCTTTCTTCTGTCTTCTTGCCACCACAGGACTTGGAGAGGAGAGCACCACTGCCAGGGAGCAAAGAGAAAACACAGAGGAGACACTCAAGTGACCAACTCTAAAGCATTTGCCATGATTGCACTGAAAATCTCCATATTTGGATTTCTAGTTTATGAATTCTCAGATTTAATGCAAAATGAAAACACACTGAAAATCAATTCTCAAACACATTATACATACACAAGTGGAAAACTGGATGATGTTGTGGTGTGGTTAGTAATTCATTTCTTATGGGCTCAAATTAGGGTCAGTAAGATTTTGAGATTGTAATGTTCACAAGTAATTCCAAAGTTTGTAGCTGCAAATTCACATTTATAAACCTGTAAAATAAATCTGCATAAGAAATTCAAGTTGTGAATGTGTTAAAAAAAAAAAAAAAAAAAAAATCATGTGCATGTGTAGAAAAGTTTCCTCAATCTGATTCAGATTTTGGATCTCAAACAGGTGTAAAAACATGTTCAAAATTCATACTTCAGTGTCACACACAGTGTAGGAACTTTGAGCGCTGAGTTTTAGGCACATGACATACTCATCACTTTTCTGACCCAAAATTTCCAATCAGAATTATTTCAGTTAGAATGAAAAAACATATGCATGAAACCATGGCTATGAGAATGGAGCGATATCATTCAGGTCACCATGAAGCTCCGAGACCAGTAAGTTCTATTAAACATTATTTGGGAGCCTCTATGCAGTATGTGGACTGGTAGAATGTGAAATACTACATATTGGCCCCAACCTTCTTTATTTCATCTTTTAATGCAACTATTTTACCTGGTTTTGGCACCTCCAGCCCTCTCTCTTTGTAGAAGTTACATATTTGTTCTCGTTCAACTGTAGAAAAACAACAACAACAACAAAAAAAAGCGGAGGAGTCAGCCCCTACAGATGGTGTCCAAGAAGAAAACCATTGCACACAAAACGTCACAAAAGTCAAACATTTGTGTTTTTCAGATTAATTGCCTTATGTCTTTCTGAGGTTTGGCTCAGCTGCATGGCAGGGGCTTGTAATTACTTAACACTTTAGTGATAGTAACTAGGGGTGTATTCAGTTTTTTCTGTGCACTGTACACATACTTACGCTCCTCCAGGAAGGGAACCATTTTGTAAACAATATCCTGCAGTTGTCTGTCAGGCCTGCAACATGAAAAAAAGTTTAACAAACTACTTTATTAAAGATCTGACTGACATCAGATTTCTAATCTTAATATCATACATTTAAAACTGTTTTATAATTCTTCATGTCAAAATTTCAGACCTTTGACAATAAGCTCTAATCAAGAAAATTGTTCCAATTTCCTGAACAATTCTTGCAATGTTTTCACACTTTTCTCTCTGACTAGCTTCAATTAAACTGACCAAAACTTAGCTGACAGCCATCAGGTTCAGAAGGTGATACAAATCATCAAATATGCCAAGAATGAACAAACTTACCTGATGTTGTATAGGGGTTGTGTCTGGTGGACTACAATGCTGCATGTGGGACACCTGTTGCTGTAGAAGAAGTGCTTCACGATGCAGCTTTTGCAAACTTGGCGAAGGTAAAACACATCACAATGTAAGCATCAGTCAGGATTCAGGATGTCAGGTATAAGACACGATCATAATAACCTGGCATATGTGATATGTGGACATCATGCTAGAGCATCCCAAATTCAGACATTTCTTGTACATAACTGCCCATGTTGTCTGTCTGTCTTACTGTATCTCAGACAGTTAGACTCCCAAAGGAGAAAGCCAATCTATGCTAGTATGTTGTTGTGCACTCAGGGATGAAAAAATTTATCAGATTAACCATCCAGTTCATTTGAAACCCTTTGAATCCTCTCAGAGTCCTCTGAGGACTACAGGAGCAAAAGGACAACTCTGCTGTGACTTACATGTATGCAGGCACTCTGTGATGGTGGTGGCATCGATGAGAAAGCCGCAGCACAGGGCACAGCGGATGTATGGATAGAACTGGTTGAGGGGGATCTTAGGCTGTGCAAATGTAAACAAATCACAGGCAGAGATACAGCTTTAAAATATCCATACGTCTTCGTCATGAATAAGTAGAATAGAGGGAAGTCTCAAAAATAGTACAGAAAATGTCCGAAAACGTACCTCGTCCTCCGAGTCGCTGTCTGATATGTTCGTTGACCCTTCATGAATCCTGCGACCATATGGAGGCGATGACATTCCCAGTGGCTGCTAATAACACAACGACAAACTTCCCCTTCCTCTTTCAGTTACAGGAGCAAAATGACAAATTAAATGCTTTCTATTAGAGTACGACCTAGCTCTAAGCGTCGACGATATTTGTAGTTGTCAGTGACTTTTGCTGAGTTAGCTACGTTTGGCTACCTGACTAACGTTAGCTTTCTTACTAAATTCAATACTAAAAACATATACGCGAAGTGCTAGAGTTATACCTTAGTTGCTTACGAAGCCTAAATTGGCTAGGTTAAAAGCCTCCTGCTAACAACCCAAGAGAGCACTTGTGCACAGTGCGAAATAAAATTACTTCCTCACTTCATCTACTTTGTTGCGTTCTTTACACACAGGTTAGTGACTCAATTTCCCTCGCTCTCGTTACGCGAGCGGCAAAACAATATGACTTCCGGCCTGAATCCTTCAGAGTAAATGTAACTTGATCAGAAAATATAATAAGTAAAAATATCTAAATAATATGTCTAAATATCCCGGTACTTTATCCTGTCAATGTAATTTAATCAACAGCTTGTGTAAAATAGAGCCCTTAAACCCCCAAAGCCGCCAGTAAGAGTAAAATGGAGAAGGGATAAGAACAGTATCTGACAATATGGTGGATTAAAAAAACATGAATCAAAGAATGATGGAACTCAACTGAATTAGACCTGAATTATAAACCACAAAACATAGTAACTCAGTAATCCCAAACACGATTGACAAATTCTATACATTTATTTTGAAGACACGATGACGTTTTTCCGGGAATAGCCCTGCACGCAGAACAAGGTTCTATTTTGATTTTCCATTAGGGGGCGCTCGAAGCGTATAATTTCGGTCAATGCAAGACTTTAAAAAGTCACTTTTCTTGAGGAGCACAAGTCTCCCCTGTGTTATTCCTGCACTCGTGTCTTTATTTTTTTCAATAGTGTTTTTTCCCCAAAATTTTTATTGTGTTAATTTTTGCCTTCCTTTGCTTGTAGGAAGGCTAATATGGTCATCAACCCCTGAGCTGTCCATATGCAACCTCACACATTTCAGCATGCAACACAGTCATAAGAATATCTGTAGATACAGCAGATAGATTTTTATTTGTTATTTTTACAGTGCAGTTATCTGTAGAACAAAGTAAAAAATAATAACATAGGCTGTTTCCCTCTGTGACACTTGTGTCAAAAGAGCTCTGTACAGCAGCATGCATATTTTGGGCAACAACTCTGAGTATAAAATAAATAAATAAAAGATGTTAAAAATGATATCAAAGCTGACATAATATGATGATTTAGAGCTCCAGAGCTAAGCTCCCTTTGTTCCTGTGGTAACACTACAGGACGAGCCACTCTAAATTGGTGTTACATGTTGCAGTGACATGCCCACCAGTTTTGGGACATCCCCTGATAGACGATCCCAGCAGCATGTCTAAGCACAGACATTCCTTCGAGACACAAGTACTCATGATTTATATCACATTAGAGGATGGGAAACAAATCATCATTCCAAGGATTACAGTGGATTTAACGCTTCAGCTAATTGTATTAGTGGTCACTGTACTTTGCTGTAGTATCTTAGGTATTAAAAATAGAGCATTACTCTTAACCAGTTTTCAAAGTGTTGAGTAAAAAATTTGAGAAATACAATGATTAAACTGTTTCACAGTATTGGTAAATAACTACTGTTACAACAAAAGTTTTACCAACTACTCCTTTTGGACAGGATAAACAGATGGTGTACCATCATCCTTCCATTTTGTATCATAATATGTTAAATGGGAGAGTTCAGAGATGAGCTTCAATCTACTGACAGTATTCAGATCATGTTTGAGTGCACATTTTGTGTATTTATTTTAGCAGGTCCACACCTCCACCTTCCACGAAACATCCTTTAAAGCTGATGTGTGTGAATGCATTCTGATGGCGTTGCATGAATCAACAAATCTCACCCTGCTCTACATTTGTAAATTGTCTGAGGAAGACTGCCAGATTATTTCAAGTCCACCTGTTGCACTTAAACACTTTGCGATGTAAGCATACTTTTCACTCCCCATTTCAATCTATCTGGCAGCAGCAGCAGCAGCATTACAGCTTCACCTCTGTCTGCTTTGCTCACAGTGTTACTGAATCAGCCTGTGTGTTTGAAGATAATGCAGGCTGTCCTGTTTGGTAGTAGTATCTTATATCTTTGACCTAATTCTCTGAGGAGCATCAGCAGGTATGAGTGGCCTAATCAGACACACAACAGACTTACTACTACACAACAGATATATAGAAATGTAGAAAATGTTCTGCAGGGGAGAGAGTGGTATTAGGTGTCAGAGATTGCACAGATATGAGGTAGAAGGTCAATCCAGTTACAATAAAGGTCAATGGCTTGCCTTGAACCATGCACTCTGCAGTTCATAGAGAACATAGAACCCCTGTAGGCCACCGGACCCCTAGTTATACACATTACATGAGGTCTGTCAGCATTAGTGTCTCTTGTGGAAACTGTTTAGTTTATCAGCTCATATTTTTATATTTAATGGCAACAATAGCAAGTTAGTACAGCAGCCCATGGAGACCTGTAGCAAGGATTTCATAAATTAGTCCAACCAAATCCTCCACCCTTGAGAAAAGCTTTGATAAACCATCCAATGGATGTCTGTGGGAATATGGAACTTATCACATTTGCAGTTCTGTGTGCTTTTCAGGTGTTCCAAGTGTGTTCCAGTCAGTGTCAATAATGTAACACTGGCATCCTTGAAAACCTTCCATAACACACTCACTGAGTTCTTGTGTAAATATCCTGATGTCATGTCTGAACATGGGAATTCCAGACATCTGCTCACTATGTGTAAGGCTTTAGTGCTGTCTGTGTTTGTGTGTGGTGGACATTTTTGCAGTCATGTGCATCTGTATACCCGCATGATCACTTTGTATCTACTTGTTCTACTGGCATCATGAAGGACTCCATAGGAGACCAGAGGCCACATTTTAGTTAATTAACTGCTACTGACGTTCTCAGCAATTCATTTTGCTGAACTTTGCTTATGGAAATGGGGAAAGCCCTACAGAGAATTAGGTGGAATAAAATGGGAATTCATAATTAATTTAAGCGGTATACTCAGGTCCACAGTAAAGTGTTTTTTGGGGGTGGATTACTGGAAATTCACAGGAAGAGAGAAGTTTGAAGTTCAGACTCAACTTTGCTTTTGGATTCTCTCAGGGCCTGTATATATCTTCAGAGAGTTTATGCAGGTTTTCAGAAATAGGTCTAAAGATCCGGTCTCTGGAAGAACAGCATTTTGGTTGTTCACTAATCAGCCACAACATTAAAACCACTGACAGGTGAGGTAAATAACACTGATCGTTTCATTACAGTGCAATGTTCAGTTGGGAAACCTTTGGTCCTGAGATTCATCTGGATGCTACTTGACACGTACCACCCATCGAAACATTGTTGCCACTTCCCCAGATCCCAATCTGACTCAGCATCTGTGGGATATGCCAGAGCAAGCCCAACCCATGGAGGCCTCACCCCATAACCCACAGGAGCTAAGAGATGCCAATGCCTTGTTGCCAGACATCACAGGATAACTCCAGAGGTTCCTTGTCCACAAGATGCTTGATCAGATTGGGCTTGAACAAGGAGTGCTGTTGGCATGGGGGGGGGGGGGGGTGGCTGTGCTTCAACTGCAACAATGTTTAGGTGGGTGGTATGTGTCAAGTAAAATCCAGGTGAATGTCAGGACCCAAGGTTTCCAAGCAGAAGATTGGATTACAATAAGATGATCAATGTTTATTCACTTCAGCTTTTAGTGGGTGAAGAGATGAAGTTCCAATTACACTACAACTTGAGCATTGCAGTTGGGCCAACTACATAATTATTGACATTGCAACATTTCATGGCAACCCAATAATTGCAGAGCTATTTTAATCTGGATCAAAGTGGAGGACCAACAGACTGACTGACCAGCAGACCAACAGTGCCATCCCTAGAGGCAGACGAATTTCATTTAAAAACCACAACAACCTATTTGTTTAATTTAGATATGCAGACTTTTTGCGTTGGGCACACATATATATATATAATAGACGTAGGTGATAATATTGTATTATACTATACATACTCAGTCACATACACACACATTTGGTAAGATCAACCAAGTCCAACCTGCCTAAAACAAAGACAGGGCACCAACAGCACAATGGTGAAACTTCTCCATATAAAATAATGACAATGTACAAATAAACAACTTTAAGTATCAACATGTAGCAAAACTAGAAAAAAGACTTAGATCCAAATGACCTCATCAAAACACTGGTTATATATATTTTTTTTTTTTCGGAGTCAGAAAATGTAAAAGCATTTACAGTTTACACAGGACTCAGTATATTACATGGTACACACAGAGAAGGATGTTCATGGGGCACCTCACTCAGACAGGAAGGCAGCTCAAACAGGCTCTTCATATCAGTGCAGTGTGTCTATTTATATCACTACAGTGCAGGGCAGTTCTCAGACATCGGGAGCTAAGGTTCCACTGAAGAAGGATAGGTTCAGGTCTGTCTCACTGGCACTGATGACTTCCAACTATTTGACAAATGACAGTCAAAGTGTTTTAGCTGACATACTATACCCTTTATTGAAGACCAGTCATGATACAAAACAGTTTCTCAAAAATAACTTAAAAACCATGTATATCTTTATATGTGTGTTATTTCAGTGGTTCACTGCGGACCATTAATTGTAGCTGAGCAGGCATGTAGTTGTCTTTTCTATCAAATCCCATATGACTCGACTGTCTTGCCATTTAGGGCTTTACTACCTTCATTCAGCTTGGCAACATGCTGTCTGATGGAGCTGAAGATGGCAGCCAAATTACACACACACCTGTATCTCATTAGTTTACAATTGTCCTGTTTAGGACTTATTTTGACTGTAAAAGTCCTCTTTTCCTCAACTGCACATCTTTCCCTACAGTCTCTTTATTTGCCATCAAATCTGGAGCATCTGTGCACCAAAGGAGCATCTGGTATCTTCAAAGCTGGTGTTTTCTGGTGGTTGAATCTTCCTCCCTCCAAGCTCCAGGCTATTAAGTTGTGGCTCAAGACCATGACACATCATATTCATGAGGAGCTGCACATAATTATGGGGCAAACTGAAAAAAAAAAAGCTGTCATACAAACATTTCTCAGAGGCAGAGCTGCTCTGGAGGCAGAAATAATCTCATTAGTTGAGTTAAGAAGTGGCACTGCACATCACCATCCCCAAAATGCTGTGGGCCCAACATAACTGGGTGACACAGACGGACCCTTTCTAAAGTTTATCTGACTTACCCCTTGAATACAGTGGCAAGAAAAAGTAAGATAATCCCTTGGATTCTCTACTTTTGTTTTATAAGGTGCTCAGACCTTCATCTCAATTGCAATCATGAATTCTAATGTCAGGGTGGCTGTCTGCCAGCTGAAACTCAGTGGAGGCTGGGTGATGCAGCAGGACAATGACCCTAAACAGTGAAGTAAATCTAGTACAGACTGAAGTCAAACAAAGAAACTTTGCCTTTTGGAATCAGAGCCTAGACCAAAGAGATGCTGTGGAATGAGCTGAGACAGCTGTTCACAGCAGACATCCTGGTCCAAAATTCCCTCTGAACTTTGTGTAGGTCTGATCCTCAGCTACCAGAAGAGCTTGTTTGAGGTTACTGCTGCTGAGGTTCAACCAGTGTGTTCACTACAGACACACACGGTTATAATTGAGTGTGATATTACCCTAAGCATGCTGTTTGTCTGTACTTCTGACTTAAATGAAGATCAGATCACATTTTATGAACAATTAATGCAGAAAACCAGGTCATTCCGAAAGGTTCACAAACGTTTCTTGCCACTGCATTCACTAGTGACAGTTAGCTGGTATCTCCACAGTGATAAAATACACTGCTGCTGATGATGCTGTGATTTTGATGATAAACGCTAAACCCTTGGTGATTTTGTGTTGCTGTCACAGACCTTTTTAATTTCACCAACATTTCTACATGATGGATGGAAGGTCAGTGGTTGAAGCCAAAGAACCATAGTTTTCCTTTAGGCTACTGTAATTAACATTAAACGTAAGCCCACTGAAAAAGACAAGCAGAAGTGCATTTGCTACATAAAGAATTAGATGAGAAAATATGTCTATCTAGTTTCTGATCTGTGCTGTGACCCGTAGGATTGAGAGAAAGCCTTTGTTATGTGTAAGTTGAGCAAACACAGCCCTCCTTGTACTTTACTCTCTTAATAAATCTTAAGATTCCCACCAATACACACATATAAAGTGGAGTTAGCTAGCTGACAGCCAATTTTATAACCCAGTCTGAATGTGATTTTAGTGGCCTTCAGAGGATTTGCAGCTTTAAGGCACATGGACAACCTAGGTTTGTACTGAAAATTGCAGTATCTAGGTTTGATAGTGAGTCTTTATCCACTATCATGAATACCATATCAAGTATTAGTGAAAAGTCATCACCATTACCACCTCTGTCTCAGTGTTACAATCCCCCACCTCCTCATAGTTTTCCAGGTAGGTTCTTTGGCTTGGTACTTACAGTTTCTACAATTTCTACTTCCAGAGTAGCTCTGCCTCACAAAATGTTACTGTTGGACTGTGCAACAGGACCCTCTGTGGTGACAGGTGTCAACTGAGCGGAGAGTGTGAGGTGCTGCTGGACAGACGTTCCCCTCTCAGACCTCCAGGAGACTCTGTGGCTGCTCGGGTGCTTGTGGGGGGTCAGGCTGGAGGCGACAAATGGGCTTGTTGCACATGGGGCAGACGCTGCGGATTTCTAACCATTTTAGCAGACACCTGGGAAAAGTAGAGAGATGAGAGACATATTACCATGTTTTGTCACATATGCAGAGGTAGAAACGGTGGCAATTTAAGGAATCAAGACAGGAAACAGAAGTACACACAGCTTAATTAATAGTTGTAAAACAGGACTGAACAGACAGAGATACAGGATATTTACACAGTTCACAGGTACTGGTGATACAGATAGATAAATATCAGTCAGAAAGAAAAGTAAACCGGTCTAAAAGCACTGCTGTTGTTGTCACACCTATGCTGCGGGGCGAAAACAGGTCTCAGCTGCATAAAGCGTACTCATGTTCACACTTGTACAGACATATGTAGTCTGGAATTTACTCATAAGAGTAAGAAACTGGTTAGTCAAGATTTTTGCACTTTAAGAAGGTCAGAATAATGTATGTTTTAGGCCCATGGTGCCACTGACAACAGATTTGCAGACACAGTGGCTGGTCCAAAAGTGCTGTTCCACATGGTTTCAACTGAAGACTGTTTGCATCCACAGTCTCAAATATCACGTACGAGTCAATAGAATTATCAACATAATCACCAATTTATGAGAGAGGGGTTTTTTTTTTTCATTTGACTGTGACTTTCAAATACAGTTGGGCATGTTCACAAATATGGAGTGAGCTCATGAGAGTTTGATTACCACGCATGGTTGTAGAACTTACTTCTTGTGAAAAGCATGGGAACATGGGCACACTCCAAGCTCATCCCTGCTGCGAAACTCTTCTAAACACACTGCACATGTTTGCTGAAAACAGGGAGAGAGAGTAGGAAATCAGTTCAAAACCAACACACCTGTCAGTTTAACTTTTCTCATAAACTACTACTGTGTAATTCAAGGTGAAAATGATCACCATTGTAAATGTCCATGACTACATTGCAATAATTAGATCACTGCCGTTACCCCTTATTTATACTAAGAATGTGCAGTAGGTACAACCAATCTTGACAACAGGTTTTTGCATTTGGTATATGAGAAATAAATGTACCGCTGATGACACCAAAATGTATACCAACATGTCAAACTAGCCCACTGCCATAGTTTACAGTTTGTTGTAAGCTGTGAGTAGTCCCCCTAATTTCTGTTGTGCACAATGAGGGACACATTCAAATTAAGCTAACTAAGCCTGTAGACTGATATTTACAGTCAGTTTTCTTATTTGTGCAAAACCAGGTCACATTTGTTTATGTAGTATAGAACTGGGATATAGCAACAGAGCACCATATCAGGGGTTAGCTAGCTGCTATAGCTAGCTGCTATAGCTAGCTGCTATAGCTAGCTGCTATAGCTAGCTAATCAAAATGTCAAAACCTAGCTAATGGGTAGAAGTTATTTCATCAGCATTTTAAGGAAATATGATCTCAAATTGAATATACTCTAAGATGATTCACTGAAAATATTAGCTATTAATTACTAATTTTTTTTCTCAAAGTGGGGACTTTGCTCTGCTAACAGAACCACCTTTTAAAAAAGCCAGAATGAGGTACAGTGTATGTCATCTACATTACTTCCTATCCAAGAAACATACGCACTTCCTGTTTTTCAAGCAAATGTCAGATTTACTGTAACTTGTTACAGCAGTTAATTTGCTGCTGGAAATAACCACTGCGTCATTTTGCTACATTTTTAACACTTGCGTCACCAAACCGTTTTGTCCCATTAGCCAGTTAGCATGGCTCAGCTCTACTTCTCTTCCATCCCAGTCAATCTGTGTTCAACTTACACCAAGAAGGCTCAGTTTCTTCCCCGCTCCTTTCAAAACAACCTGTTGACAAGAATGGATTTGTCACAAAATTCATATAGTTGAAGAATGAAAAGCAAATGATCTAGTGTGAATTACAATTACTAGTCCAAATGTAAATGTCTTTAATATTACCTCATTGTAGCCGTACTGTTCTCTTGCACCTTGACGCCTCAGTCTGTAAAGCACAAAAAAAGAGAAACCTGTCATACTGGAATTTAGAGAAAATTTGTATAATGTGCCTGGTAGCATCAGGCTTCATCAGGACATGTTTTGTCATGCTGTATGAATCAGCTGAAGTCCTGGAATTCACACAATGCAAGTAACAGCCTGTGCGTCTACGCTCATTGTGACTAGATCTGTAACACTAGATCTGTAAAAAATATGGCCTTGCACAAGAACTCTGGCTGAAATTCTTTTTATCAAGTTGATCATATATTGTTAAAAGCATAAAAAGATTCTGTTCCGTGAACTCATGAAAATGTTCATTCCTATTGAGATATGCACCATTTGAGAGGTTTGAAACATCTTTAAGAATCACTGAATTAAAGGTCTCCTGGGAACCTTTGTCTTAAAGGTATCTGTTTGATCTACTCCTCTGACAGCAGCAAAAAACACCAACCTGACTGATGAAATATATTCTCATCAGTCCATTTAGACATCTTTGATTGTGCAAACATAGCCTTTCTTTCAATTCAAGTGTTGGAGATAAGGCTAAAAAATCTAAATCATGAAATCAAATCAAATTCTAGAGCCAGATCACCACCAGTCTCAGACGATGCTTTTTAACCCAATACCTGTCTGTTAACCCAACTTTACATACTCTACTTCCATCATGGATTTTTCAAATATCTGGCTAACATTATCAAAGCATAAAATCCTCAGTATGGGATACATGTGTTTTTCTAGAAATCCTGTCAACAGCACCACACTGACCTAAACTTTTATGGTTTGTCAAACAGCAGACAATGTACTATACATCCATGTAATACAAAGCACTGACAGATGACCTGAATCAACTGAGTGCAGTTAATTACAATTTTAAAACCCAGTCTGTTAAGAGTTTTAAGGAGATTTCTCAGAGCATACAAGTTACCATCTGTTAACAAGTTAGGTGGTTTCGGTTGGACTGTGACTGACACCAGCTATCTCATGTGAAAGCCAAATGATACCAAATGATGCCATCTGGCAAGTCTGGCTAAGACTGAATTATTCTTTTACGGCTAGAATACTGAGACCATTGACTTAGGTTTTGTTTTGTGTTGAGGGTAGAAAATATATTTTACCAGTGACTCGAGGGTATAAACTTGCCTTTGTGCTATTTTCTGATTAAGCTGTTGGTTAGTGAGTTTGTTGTATGCTTATAGCTACTAAAATGCAGGTACAGTCAAAGTCATATGTCATAGGTTTAAGTAAATCTTTGTAGGTATAATAGATGTAAGTTATATAATAAAACATGTGCAGGAGTTCAGGAGTTGTCTTGTACCTGAACAGGTAGCAACAGAAGATGAGGCTGAGCATGAGGATGAAGAGGCCAATGCCCAGGATGATGATGTAGATGTTGAGGGGCAGGTGGAAGAGCACTTCAGATGTCATTCTGCAGTAGGGGTTGGAGTTCTGCAATCGAAGGTCACACAGACACCCTGAGGGGTGAGGATATATAAAACTGTATAATTACAGGAAAAACAACATGGTTGGGCTGCAAGGAAGAGAAAAGTACTTCTATGTATTGAGGTTACACCAGCGCCACCACAGTATCACAGCTGTCACAGATGATTTTCACAGTAAGAAAATGCAGTATTTCCCCAGATTTTTATTCTTGTCAGGGTTAAAAGCTTCTGAAGTATCCATTCAATATGTATTTATATCAATACAAATATTAATGCAGACTTGTGCGTCAGCAAATCAATTCAAAGTTCACTTATATAATTATAAATACAACTAGTTTTTAACTGTATCATGTCCATTGTGTCAAATTGTAATATTTTCATGAAAGGTTGGTATTGGTCAGAATGCAAGTCTAATCCAACTGTGTCCATCTGAGTCAGCTTTGTCTTCACACAAAGAACAAGGCAGTCATGAATATAGCCTACTGTTGGTAATAATGCAAATACATGTCATATTTTCAAATGTATGTTGAAAATGTAAGAAAATGTCATTTTATACATGAAAAGCAGCAGTGAAATCATGAGATCAACCCAGTTCCCAGTAAATTCAAGCACCATGCATCCTAAAACCCAGAAGCAGAACCAACTAAGAACGGTCAATAATTGTCCAAGCAACCCAATAAGAAGATTACCAGCACAAACACTTGAAAACCCACAAATGACGCAACCATGTTCTATGTCCTTCTGAATGACGTTTATTGAGCTGTTCTCCTGTCTCCAACCTGACAGTCCACCCGCCACTGCTTCCAACCTAACTCCATGGCAAGAACTCAGGCTCCAGTCAAAGACGCACCAACCCAAACCCTGTACACCAGCATCCCATCTCCTGCTCCAAACGCACCATAACACCCAGCGACCGGCCACAGACATGACCCAGCCAAGAAACGACCCAAATGGCTAATCCGGACCAACTGAGTTCACTGTCCTGGTCTTCATGACCCACAACCCCACCGTCTTGGTGTCGCCGCAACCGGAAACGGCAAGGAGAGTGACCTATATAAACCAGAACAGCAGCCAGCCATAGACCCACCGTACGCTCCAGTGCCCGTCCAGCACCAGACAAAGGTGTAGCAAACTACTGGTGAATGTAGTAAAACACGAAGCAGATAAAGAACCAGATATTTCCACCCCAGGAGTTGGCTGAGGCCAAAAAGCCAGCACATCTACTGAGCGCCTGTGCCCACACTGTCCCGTGCCTGACTTTAGCCAATCTGTCACGTCCAAGCAAAATGCCTCCACCAAAGTCAGTACCTCCCAATCCCCTGTGTCCCCCAATGGTGATGCCAGCCACCAGTCCAATCAGAGCCTCCAGTGCTCCAATGGCTCCGGCCAACAATCATGACAAACATTGGTCCCAATCACACACCCTGTCCGTCAATCCCAGACCCAGGGACGGGGCTGACAATAGAGGCAATGTGACGATCTGTAACTAGGTTCACACAGGTTCCACACTGTGCTCCGGACGCCCTTCTTGCTCCAAACCTCGCAAATGCAACACTGCCACACTGCAGAGACTCCTAGAGTCGCAACAACCCTTGGCCGAGTGGTTCCAGATTACGAGTGCAATGCAGAGCCACGAAATGTCCTCCAATCTGAACCAACAGAGTCTAAGAGTGGAGAACCGTGTGAGTGAACAACCTGACACCCTTCCCACCGTGCCTCATGGCTGTGCCAGCCCATGTCATGGCATCCCTACTAATCCTTGCAAAATGTGGTCCACTAAGGATATGATTAGAGTTCAGTGTCCCCAACATCATTCCCCAATTTCCCCAGAGAACCTTGTATACTACCATAAAATCCATAGATCCCATAAGCAAAGTGCCTCCACACTGCATAGTACTTGATGTGAACTTTTACAACCACATCCCTAAGGCCACACAGGAACGTGTCCCACCTGGGCCTCCTGGGCCCAAGGTTACCTGCCTGTGGGCCCAGCCTGAGAGAAATAGCCATCCAAATCCGAGGGGCCTGAAATACTAACCCCTCCATCCCACACAAACGCAATGTCACTCCCCAACCGTTGTTAGTCCTTCCAGGTCAAGGCCAGAACGACACTGTGACAGTGACCCCGTCCAAAGGTCTAAATGGTCAGTGGGCAGTCCTGCAGTGGAGGGCCTAGAATTTAACAGAGATCTGGCCAGCAACAGGCAGCCGTAATCCCAGCACAAATGCCAGTGAACCTCACTGATAGTGAGCAATCAGCTCTGTACCACCGCCAAACGCACGCATGACTATGATCAAACTGAGAGTTCAAAACATGAACAGTGGTTCTAGTCTCCCACGGAAACCAGTCCCCCAATCAGTCTTGAAAACGCCTGATACCCACATTCTGGTCAAATAGTGGAACCGCTACAACAACGTGACGGTCCCATAAGATCATGCCACAACATCAGGAAACGGTCTGCTCAGATATCCACACAAACCACGTATGGCTGAATGCAAGGTCCCAGTCCTAGCATCCAGCCATCCAAACCACCAAATAAGAGTTTTGCCCTAGCAGACTTAGTAATTGTAACCTGGGTTTCACAAGACACAGCTGCAGCAGTGGCATCACTTTCAAAATACTTCCTGAATAACGACAAACCCAGTTCCAGAATCCGTAATATCCATCCAAAACAGTGGAAACATCCGACTGTGCCAACCCCCACCCAACAACATTCTAGTCACTTCCAGCTAACTTAGTCCAACCCACCCATGCAGTGTCTCCACACAGAAACACCGATGTCCGGAATCCTGTCAAAAGCCTCCATACCAAACCGGCACCCACCGCCACAACCACACTGGACAGAGTGCAATCAAATCACGCAGACGTCCTGACCACGCCCAGAGAGCAATGACCTCCAACATCACAAACCCAGTTCCAACCTCTGAAATGTGCCGGAAATGAAAGGACCACAGGTTTTGTCCAGACCAGCTCTCACCCTGGGATTGATAGCTTGACGCAGGAGCTAAACCCTGTGGTCCGGAGGCCAGACCCGATCAGGAGGACCCCAGTCCCCCCCCAAGCAAAGACACCCAGCCAAACTGTCCTAACCTGAAACATGATCATCCAGCCAAGTGACGACTCCACCACCCAAACAACAATACGACGCCAAAACTGATCCACACTCAACTGGAGACTCCAGACCTGACAACCCAAATGTCAGAGAAAGTTGAAACTGATGCTCTCATGTCCTCCCTATTCATACGAGACAAAGAAACCAGTCTGGATAAACCCGTGAGCCTGTAATAAAAGATTCAAATACCAATAATACGAGGAATGTACCCAAATCCCATCCAGCACCTGGTTGGGAACTCTCATGTACACTTGCTTTTTTCTTTGTCTCAAACATTGTCACGGAGGCCTCCTCCCTTCTCCCCACCTCCCTTAGATCTCCCTTGTTGCCTCCTCCTCCCCAGGCTGTGAAAACCTACCAACCCATGGAGAGACAAAAGGAATGACATGACGTAGTCCCCAAGCAGCACAACCAACCAGGCAGCCAGGCAGCCCCAGTGGTGTTCCTGTGAAGGCTCATCCCACCCCTGCCTCCTGCCTGAAACACAGCACAGAGAGGTAATAAATAAGGAAGACAATGCGGCTAGCCGTTAATTCAGATCAGGCTCTCCTCTCTCCCTCTCCTGTATTTCTTCTCTCATTCACTCCTCCTCCTCCCCTTCTTCCCTCGTCTCCTCCCTCCACTCTCGTCTCTCAGCCTCAGCTCTGTAAACAGATCCTGCCTGCTGTGATCTGTCTGCATCACAGCCTCACCGCCCTCCTCCTCCTCCCACACCCCTCCTGCCTGCCCCACCGTCCTGAGTTCTTCCTTCCACACACAACCCCCCTTCCTCCTGCAGCTGGCTGGGGCGAGCTGCAGAGGATGGTAGACAGGCAGATGTGGAAACAGACGTGGGGAGAGGCTCTGATATGATAGTTATAAGGTAGTTTGATTGATTGCATGCTATTTGTCAAACTCACCACTACTAACTCTCCTTCACAGAAACTTTCTCCTTGTTTATAGAAAGACCATAACCCGAACTGATCCAGATGGGAGCTCTCACCCAGGAACCCCAGGCCAAGTGGCCCAGGATCAACCATGGCAACCAGTCTGTGACAACTCCTGATCTGACAAACAGTGCCAGGCCCATACCAAGACCATCCACCTGAAGAACATCAAACCGTAATGAAATTAAGAGGATCTGATCCAATTGCACTAACCACGCCAGCAATATCTACTTCATGTTTGCCACTGAGAGTCACACTTATGTTCACAACATTATGGTTAAGAGTCCTGCTAGAGACCTTCTATTAAAAGCAAGATCCTTTGTTTTACCAGAATCCATCACCATATACTGTCACCAGACTGCCAGCACCCACAGCTAAGAAACATGTCACCGGAACAATTCCCACAACAACCAGCCAGTCATTCCAGCTATCCTGCGGCACCCCCTACCTAAAATGATCCGGAACACCCCTCCCACCAACCACAACAACACCAACCAACTAACCAACTGAGCAAGCAGACAAACAACCCATGTCTCCACCAGCCACCTAGGCCAAAGACCATCTGCTGAGCTCCATTCTGTTCGACTGCCAAACATCTTACCCAGTGTAAGATCTCACCATTTGCAAATTCACTGGTGGGAGTTTTGGGCCACAGTGTTACAATCTGTTCTGTGGCTGGCTTGCACAGTGTGTCAGTCCACAGTCAGCCAACTCAGAAGAGAGAGGCTCCAGAGACTGACTCCAGAGTAGCCCATCAGAGAGTGGAAAATATAAACCTTGTACTTAAATCCACAAATATATCCTATGGATAATCAAACTCCAAACGAAACACCGAGGAGCAAACACGGACCCTAAACCAGTCACAACAAGACAACATGTCCACACACCCATCCAAAGACGTACCTACACCACCAACTCCTCATAACCTCTGGAAAATCCACCCCTGTGGAGTTTAAATAAACTAACCATCGGTGATGGTAGCTTATCAGCCACATCTCCACAGTCTCACCAGACTTGAAATCCTAACCCATATTTGAGCTTCATACTGTGATCATAGTGTCTTAAAATCATGCCCATGGCACTTCCAAAATCGTCGTTTCCAATGAACCAACAGCAACACTGCAGCACACCGTCCCGGACCATCCCATCCTAACATCCTCCCAAAACTGTCTCAACTGACGACAACATAAACGTCCCCTAAAACAACCCCAGCTGTCCAGCAACAACAGCCTGTCATGACCCACAGCCACCATGATTCTATGACTGCAATGACAGGAGCAAAAGAGGAAGTCAGATGATGCCAGTCAAAGTGCAATGCATTAGGAGTTCTGCTGTTTGCTCCTATCTGAAATCAACCATCACCATCCTTTACCAATGACCATCCCACAACCCTTGCCAGACAATGAATAACCCTCCAACCCGTGATAAAGCAACTGTTAACCCAAACCACAATCCTCCCACAACGAACTGTCCCTCCTGCCCAAGTCCAACTGAACCATGGTCCCATGCCTAACCGTGTGTCTATCAAAACCACGACAACGGCTGGTCCAGTACCGTACACCCATGCCTATTATTGTAACCATGACAGTTGTGCCACCGTAAGGGCACAATGGAGATGCTCCCATCAGAGGGCAGGGAAACCACCGATACAGCTGTCCAGGCCGATGACCTGTCGAGAACAGAGCAACGGCAAAACAGAGCGAGCAAGTCCTATATCACAAACCAATTTCACCCAGAACCCATAACTGCACCCCAAAACCAATTGTTCTCCCAACATCTCAGTGAGCAGTTCCCTTCCCTGTCAAGCCGTCACCAACAGAGACAAACACCAACTGTCCACCGGAACCCCGTGCAAGGTTTGCCCACTGAGTCAATCAACGCATCCGTTACAATGACACTAGCAACAATGCAACTGAACGAAGCACACCGATAA